>JAJEJH010001499.1:0-24369 GCA_026122585.1 Anacardium occidentale | reverse complement strand
GTCATTGGCATTTGAATTTTGGTTAAAAATTATTAGAAACTCAAAAACTTCAAAGACAGTGCATTAGACAAGCTCTGGAGGCAAAAACATGCAAAAATGACTTGAAAATACATGAAATCTGACCTAGTGACAGAATCAAGGTATTGCGACACCATGCCACAATACAAGGGTGCACAGGATTTATCATTGAGGTGTCATACCGACAGCGAAGGGGCAGTGAGTGTAAGGCACAGAAACAAAAATAGGGTACTGCAACATCATGTCGTAACGCACAAGTGCTCTCACAGGCACAGTGCGAGTGCACGAGCGGCCATAATCATGTGCGTGAGCATGTGCGCAAGCAAAAACTTGGCACTGGGGCATCGAGCATTTATTTTCTCCTTACCCATTTCAACCTGTTTCTTATCTAAATTGATTTTCATTTTTTTTTTTTTTTTGGTTTCATATAAAGCTACTTGAGGAATTGTGATGACTATAACCACAAATTAACAAAAATTTAAAAAAAAAACTTTAAATAACCAAATTTTATAAAAATTCATTTATTTCTTTCTTCTTTCATCGTCACCTCTCTTTCCCTTGTTCATGGTTTTAAGTTGTCATCAATTTAACTCTTTTCGTCTTTGACCTTTTTTCTTTTCCATTTCATTACAATAAAAGAGAGGATACTAGGGGTAACAAAACGGAAAGTGGTATCGATAATTAGGGTTTTAAAAAAATTAAGGAATGATTTATAATTTTTAAAACATTTTAAGAACTAAACTGTCATATTTAAACTGTTTGAATATAAATTGTAAAAAATTATTTTTTTCAAATTAATAAACAGTAAAATTACCTTTTAAAAACTAAACTGTCATATTTAAATCGTTTGAATATAAATTATAAAAAATTATTTTTTTCAAAATTAATAATTAGTAAAATTACTATTTTATCTTTGTATCATTGTATTAATTTTTAAACAAAGTTTGATTTTAACAAATCTTAAGTGGGAAATGGAATTTAACCCTTTCAAATTATTTTTTTTTTTTTTAAGTAACAGAGTGATAATATAAAAGCACAAAAATTTAGAAGCAAACGAAAATAGAATAATGGATACAATGAATTAGAGATTGACACAAATATAATTCCTTATCGGTTATAAAGTGATTTGTTACATCTTGAATTTATGAAGTGAAATTTGACATAACTAAGGATTCTTAATTTTGTAATTATAATTTTGTTTCTTTATATTTAAGGATTTTCATTATGTAAACAGGCAATAATTTATTTGACGAAGAAATTAAAATCATGAAATTGAAATGGTTCAATTAAAGAACATAATAACACGGCTGCCTGGAAAGTCTAAGCTAACGCAACCTCGACAATGACCTTATCGTGTTCTCCTCTAATGTCAAAATTCAGCATCATTCCCACAGGGATTTAGCAAGGCCAGATTTTGTACCCTTGAGAAAAAGGGCAAATCAATGGCTGCTCACCCAACACATGTATACATGTTTGTCAATGTAGTGGTTGCAATATGTATCATTTTTTAGAGATATTGCTTTGTTTCTTATCTTTAATTGTCAGCCATTGTTATCAAATAATCAATGCATTTGAATTGATTTGAATTCCCAAATCAAAAGAACGCAAATTTTCATACAATGAACTGTTAAAAAACAAAAGAAGTCGAAAAATGATTTCAATTTCAAAAAATGTCAACACCGAATTGTTGAATCACATCAAAAAGATAATTACACCTAGAGAAGTGTGATTCTTCCAGGCCACACCTATCTCATGTGATTCTGATTACATTAAGTAAGATGCAACATGATGAAATTGCACTTTAAATGTAATTCTGATCATCAAATCATATTAAGTGACAGTTAGAATCACGTTAAAAATATGTAATCTTATCGAATCTAACTAGATCACATTTTGGCACATGCAGTTCGATAAGATTGCATATTTCTGATGTAATTCTAACCGTTGAATCTAACTAAATTATCGAAAACCTTTCAAGGGGTAATACAGTAATTGTGTACAATGAAATAACTGACAATGTGTAAAGACTCTTCTGCTAATAGTGAAGGATGGGAACTTTGTGGTTTCTTCAATCCTTTCAAAAAAACATCAATTAGGGTTTTGATAAAATGGTAGTTTTGAAAGACCATATCAATCCAGGTTGAAGCTGAAATAAGCTCTAAACAAAACAAATCCTCAAGCACATTAAACTCTTCATGCACAGATGTTACACTTTGATATATGAAGTACAGAAGATTTTGTTGATGAACAAGAAGTTAGATGCTAACAATTCTAATAGCACATAAACTGCAGAAACACACGTGCGGTGAATCTGCAGGAAACAGACTTCTACAGTTGGTAGATTAGGAATTGACTTTTTATGATATTTGATTCTATACATTGTTTTTCTTCAAAAACCAACTACCATGATAACATATAGTGTCGTGGCATCAACCAGATTTTGACCAAATGGGCGTAAAAGGAGCCAAAAAAATACAAGTGAAAACTTCCCCAACTGTTGTAAGATAGATGGGCAGCCTTACCTGACCATTTGAAGATATAATTCCACACAACTAATCATTAAATATCAGACAAATTTCTGTAAAAAAGCAGCCATTTGGCATATGGTGGCATGAAATGGAAAGGAATATTACAACCAGAAAATCATGTCAACAATGGACAGCAAAATGAATAGAATGTGTAGCTAAAATGAACAACAATGGGAAGGAACATTACAAAATTTGAACAATATCATAGCAAAGATGAATTGTTTTTTTGTCCCAAACTGTAAAACGTAAACCTAAAATGAGACCTGAACCAGGTACGTGACTGACGGAAAGGTTGCGAAAGCTGGAAAGGTCAATAATATCATTCAGTCATGACTAGAGAAAAAATGAGGTAGAAGATGCCAGAAAAGTCTTGTATTTAAGTGGCCAAGCAAACTTAGACACGTTGGATAGGAATCTCGCTTCATATAAATTTCACTCAGAAACCCTAAAGCCCCAACATCTATGATGCACTCTTTTAAACCCGGTTAATCCAATTGGAAATAGGTGACAAATCCAGTTTGAATATGGTTAAAACCCATTTTAACCGTCATCAAGTTAGACCGATCTAATCTTCAAGCTGACACCAGTATCTATCCAAAAACACACTGCAAAGTATTTTATTCAACTTGAGAGGGACAAACCAAGTTGGGAATATCCTTCTCCACCACAATAAGTGATGCAACTGTATTCACTTTCCCATTCAACGTGGATTACTGAACGACCATTGTGGGGAAAATAGGGATGAATCAACCCCACCATCTCTATATTTTCTCCCTCACCCCATCCCCTATCTATCTCTGCAAATGCAAAGAGCTTTCAACAATCATTACCAAAGAAAGTTAAATCTCAATCATATAATTAATGGTTTTGAGTTCCAAAACCATGTCTCATCAAAGATTGAACAAATTAAAGGAAAAATTTAACATGAAATCGAGTTCATAAGCTTACCACGATAGAAAAGAGCCATAAATTTCAGTAGCACAAACTCCATTTTTTGTCTATAGTTGCGATTCCTACATCAGACAAAGGTACAATCTTCCGCAAAGTAAGAGTTGATCAGAGAGTAAAAAGATAGACAACAAACGTGTTCCCAAAATGGAAAAACCTAAACAACTGTAGTCACCATAACCTAGCTAACTTTTACATAAAACTTGCAGTACATTTTGCACAAAACCTACTTCTCGCAATGTCTTCCACAACTCTACTTCTTTCTGATTAATTAAACGAAGGCGGGCGAGGAGGCGGAACCCAAAATACATCATGAGGCATTTGCCCATTAGGCAATAAATTAGGAGGCAGATTATATATAGGCATGGGCATTGTTGTTGAACCACCTTGCTCACCGCCAAAACTCTGAGACTGACCACCGCCGCTACCTCCACCACCACCACTATTACTTTCATTCCCTTGCTGTTGCAAGCCCTCAGACTGTCCAATTGACCCTCCACCACCAACCTGTTCTTCATCTTCAATAGGTAACCTCTCATACGTAGCATTAGTAAAAGTAGCTGCTATCACCATCACTGGCCCTGACGCCATTAAAGCCCCCATCACAGTTCCCCCCACCACCTGACCTTGTCCACCCGCTAAATACACGGTTAAGCCCGTGGCTCCCGGTGGAGATGGGGCCGGCAAAAACGCACCAGATAATGATAAAATCTCGAACCTTCCATGGAGAGTGATAACTCCACCCGGTGCTGCTGGTTGTCTGAATGTAACATTAGTCACAATGCCACTTCCACTTAAGATGGAGACGCCACGGTGGCGGCGTTGAGCGAAATTCGCGATGCTCTCAACAATGTCAGTGCCGCTTGTGATTTCAAGAACGTGGCTATGGAGAGAGTTAGGGCTTTCTTTGGTGATGAAGATAGGAGGTTTTGGTTTGTTCTTCGAACCAGGTGGTCTTCCTCTGGGTCGACGGGAGGATGAGCCCGAGCCTGGTTCGATGGTCTCAAGGCCCAGGTTTTGGTCTTCAGATTCGTTGTTGTCTCGGCTGTCTTCTTGGACATCTTGGTGTTGTTGGCTGTGGGTGGCGGCATTAGGGCTATTCGTGTTGGCGTTAGTGTTATTGGTACTATCCGTGTTGTTGTCTATAAATTCTTGCTCTCTTCTTGGTCCGAGACGACATAGACCGCTGTGTCCCTCTTCTGGATTTCTCAAGTGAAGACTCGGAGATGGAGTTATTGGATCAACACCTCTCATTGCTATATTTGCAGCCCACCAGCGATTAGCCATAATTGGTTCTCGAGAATCAAAATATAAGAAGATAAGAAGAAGTCTTCTTTTCTAGCCCTTGTTATTGGGCAGCTTTGTCTTCCTTGCTACTTTCCTGAACAATGGGATGATGAAAAGCACCAAACAATGAGAAACCGGATCAAAACTCTAGGATTCCTTTTTTGCTTTGATCTTTGTTTGTTTCCTGTAGCAGACTGAGAGATCTCTAAAATAAGAAATGCAAATCGAAGAGATATAATCCAAAACCTTATCCCCGTTTTCCTTTCTTAATCAAAAATCAGCCAAACCCATCTAGCCATGTTGCAAGAATCAGACATTAGAGATATGGGTTCCTCTTGTTTTGCATCAAAACCCGAACCATTAGCCTCCAAATTCCAAAAATCAGATCCCACAAACTCTCCCACTTCACATAAACCCCTGTCCCCTAACCCCAGAACAATAAAAAAAAAAAATAAACTCAAAGATCTAACCTTTCAACACCAATCCAGCTACCACATGTACAAAATTGTTCATCCACCCTTTTACAAGCTTTAAACCTTAAGCACACCCATGAAACATATAGAGCTACGTGCTTCTATAATACGAGTATAGTACTAAAAAACTGAAAATTTTGGTGGTCAGGAGAAGGAGAAATTAAAGTTTCTGTACCTCCTTAGACAAAGAATCAGCTCAAGTACACGATTGCTCTTCAGGGGGTCCTCCAGTTTTCTTTGCTACTTTCTGTGTACCAACAACTTGATATAAACACACTTTCCCTTGGCTTGCGTACGATAAGAATTCGTGTATCACTCAAAATAGGTAAGCGGTTTAGGAGAGAATCGTTTTCCTATGTCCTTCGTGTATCCAGTTTTGTGCTGTACAAGTTTTATTTCAATCCCAAACCCCAAGTTAAATGAGCCGTATCCCACTCCTCTACTTGAAGTAACAAAATAAACACACCCTAACGCGCTTTATCCAATTAAGGAAATGGCAGAAGCCATTGCTCCACCTACCACGTGGTGGAGTATAATTGGGGGAGAAAGAGGTTCTCGAAATTGGGAAAGTGTAGAAGAAAAGATGAAGAAGAGAGAGAAGCCGGAGTAGCTCGAAGCATTTGGTAAGAAATGGACTAAATTTCCAAATCTTGAATGGTGTGGGGTAACGTGCGCATGAGAGAGAGAGAGAGAGGGAGGGAGATGGGTAGTGGGAACACGTCAATGTCTTCAAGTCCCGACAAGGTATCGAATGCCAAGGTCTGCAACATGTCAAACCGAGCCATCACCACCATTTCCATTTCATTTCACCTCTGTCAGTCTCTCCAGCCTTCATTACTTACTGCCCTTCTTACTATTTCTGATTCCTTTTTTTTTTTTTTTTTCTGTTCGTTGTTGTAATTCTGAGTCCATTTTCGGTGCATGGTATCTTTCCATCTTTGGCATCTTTGTTAATGCAAACACACTTTTTCACTTTTGTCTTACCAAAGCCACCGAGTTTGGATTACACTGGCTGCCTGTTCTGTTCTTCACTATTCTATTTCCACTGCTATATATATGTATACCCCTTAGAATTGAGATTGTGACTCGGTTTATTCTTTCTAATTATTGATAAATTATGCTGCTGATTTCACTGTTCTATTTATGTTGTTATGAAAATTCTCAAACAAGCTGTTCAATATTTTTCCCTTTCCTTTTTATTTATTTATTATTATTATTATTTAAGGCTTACCCAACCAGTCAAGCAAACTCAGTGCTGGACTGGCTTCAAATGACTCCCCATTCGGAGCCCATTACACCTGATCCAATCCCAAGTCCAAATCAAAAACCCATTATATAGCCACACCCTAATAAAACCATATTTTATTATAACAAAATTACTATTATTTTAAAAATCTTTTAATCGCGTTAATTTTAATATAGAAAAGGCCAAAGGAATTACTCCCACCCATAGTTTGAGGTGGGCACAAAATCTTAACCTCTAAGTTTTAAAAATCTAAAATCCCACCCTTGGATCAAATTTCAAACTTTTTTTTATAATTTTTTAAATAAAATAACTTAAATATTCTTTTAAAAAAAATTATAAGAAAATTATAAATAATTTTTAAATATAAAAATTTTTAAAAAATATTTAAAAATGTTTTTAAATATTTAAACATTTTAAAAAATTAAAGCAATCATTATTGTCGATGCATGTAGGACCCGTCGTCACGAGTACCCCTGCTACTGAATAATATAGGGAGCTTTTATTAATGATCTGAAAACTCGGGTACCCGCAACGGGAATCTTACGAAAATAAAAAAAATCTGAAATCTGAAGCACTACATCTGTACACATGTGTAAGCGAAACTGAAATACATAAACTGAAATATACATTGTCTTTCTATACAATGGGTCCAATGGCCTTTTCATACATATAAACTGTTTCTGTACATCTGATTACATAAAGTATATACAATATGACCACACAGGTCCAAAACTGAGAATATACTGAGATCGTGGTGTGGGCCCTCTCCCATAAGCCTCGATTCATCCGTTCCTCGGAAACAGTACGAACACCTAAAAAGGATGGAAGAAGGAGGGGGATGAGTGATAAAGATCACCTAGTAAGCGCTCCTTACTTTTCTCAACCCAAGCAAGCACAAACAATCACAAACATACCTGGCTTCGGCCCTATTCATACATCTATGCGCTTGTTGGAATCTGAAACTGTTTATCTGAATATCTGATTTTCATTATATACTGATTTCATTATTATTCATGTCATGATGTGTATGTCATGTCATGCTATTGAAAATACTGTGGATGCATACATCTGAATAACTGAATATCTGAATGTACCCGAAGGTACCTGCTGTGCTGATCAGACTTGGTGAACACAGGGATTCGGCATCCTGGCCATGTGGGCTAAACAGTCTAGCTACTAGCTAGAAAGCTGAATAATAACTGTTGGACGATCTGACTGGTGTCAGAAGGCTGAAACTGAAATGTTGCTGAACATTCTGACTGGTGTCAAAAAGCTGAATCCTACAGATGCCCCCTCGAGTTCACCCTTACTCTTATCCGTACATCAGGTTCTGAATACTGGATACTACTGAATTCGGATTCCTTGATTCTTTCTAAAGCTACATGTCATGCTATGATATGCATATGCAGCTTTATTAACTGAATTCATGCTCATCTGATGCTTATCTGAAGCATTTTAATCATTAAACACATTTCTCATACTTTATTTCTCATTTCCCATTTTTTTTCTGAAAAACTGTAAGTGCACGGGCGTGCATGCCTCACACACGGGCGTACAGGACCTGGACACACGGGTATGTGTCTGGATGCACGGGACCGTACGTCTGGCCGTGCAAGCTACTGGAATCTGGGTGCTTTTCTCTGAAACAACAGGCACACGGGCGTGTCCCTCAGGACACACGGGCGTGTGTCTGCTATTCTTGCCTGTGCACATGGGCGTGTGCCTGGAAAAACAAAGGCGCACGGTCGTGCGTCTTGTTCTTCAACAAGAGCACCGCTTGAAAATCGCACAATTCATCAACCAAATCAACATCAATCTTCAATTCACTTCAAACACATGTTCCCAGCACCTCAATCAACACATTTGCAACATCCAATTTAACATGCATCAACCCACAAAGAATCTACCATGGAAGCAAGCTCTTTCTCTCACTAAAACATGATCAAAGCAACATGCAAAGATTCAATGATGGAAATTCATCATCCAATTCAACATGCCACATCATATACTCATTCCCAACATTCATCAATGTAGGACCCGCTGCCACGAGTACCCCTGCTGTTGATAATCATTGTTCTTTTATTTAATAAACCGGTACTCGGGTACCCACGACGAGAATCCTACGAAAAGAACTCTACTGCTACTACTGATTTACATCACAAGCGGAAGCTGAATTGAAAATGACATATACAATGAGCCCAACTGGCTTTTCATTTATATATAATGTTTCTGTACATAGTTCTTTACATCTAAATACATACAAGACCTCACAGGTCCAAAACGGAAAAGAAGTACATGTTGGAGATGTGTGTGGGGTCCCCCTCTCGTTAGCCTCAATCCACCCGCTCCTAGCCAGCAGCACACTGACCTGAAAAGGAAAGAAGAAGGAAAGGGATGAGTGATAAAGATCACCCAGTAAGCATTCCTTACTTCCCTCGACCCAAGCAAGCAACAAACAATGGCACACATACCTGGTCGGCCCTATACATGCATCTAATCGCTTGCGGGTGCTGAAACTGATTGTCTGATTGATTTCTGGGTACTAGTATTCATTAATTAATGCTCATATGTATATATGTGATGACATGCTGAGCTGAAAACTGAAAATGACTGATGATGCATGCATCTGAATCATCTAACTGTACCCGAAAGTACCTACTATGCTGATCAGGTTGATGAACACAGGGATTCGGCATCCTAACCAAGTGGGCTGAACATTCTAACTACAGACTAGAAAGCTGATAACTGTGCTGAGCAGTCTGACTGGTGTCAGAAAGCTGGATCCCACGGATGCCCCTCAAGTTTACCCAAAACTATAACCCATACATTGGGTTCTGAATACTGAAACTACTGAATTCAGATCCCTAGATCCTCTTTCAGGCTATATGTTATGCTATGAATGCATATGCATATGTTCTTAGCTGAATTCTGGATTATCTGATGATTAATAACCTTTGGATGGATTACCAAACCTTAAATAAGTCAAATTCTGAAATTCTGGGAAAATAAAGCTGAAGCACGGGTGTGCAAAGGAGAACGCACGGGTGTGCACTAGCACACACGGTCGTGCTGAGCACAGGCACACGGGCGTGTGCCCAGACACACGGGACCGTGCCCCGGTGGTGTGCCTGGTCGTGCAAGCTTCTGGAATTCATAGCAATTTCTTGCATATGAAGGACACACGACCGTGCCCCTCAGGACACACGGTCGTGTCCTCAGCTTTTCAGACTGTGTGCACTTTGTGCACACCGTCGTGCCTTCGCAGAGACAAGGGCACACGGGCGTGCTCTTGCGGGCACACGGCCGTGCTCCTCGTCTTGCTCAGACATGGCTCACCTGAAACTGCTGGAAACCAACCAATTCTCATCCAATCTGAAATTAACTGAACATAGGCACAAATGGCACTTCAAATAACACATATACATCATCAATTTCAACATCCATCCATTTCTACTGAATCCACCATTAAAACTCAAGCTTTCTCACACCACACATACACAAATAAGCATGCATGTTTTCTGGGTGAAAAATACACATCTCAATCATCATATTCATCACACATAAGCAACCAAACAAACTGGAAATACAAACACACATTCCAAACATCATCAAACATGCATCAAGCAAGCTGGGAATGCGCTGAAGAAGTAAGAAACACTTACCTCTTGACATGGCTGCTAGAGATTTCTAACTCAAGCTATTCTCTGGTTTCTCTAGCTGGATTGGGAGTCGCTGGAAGCTGAACTTCTCGCCTAGGGCTGAGAATTGCTGAAACAAGGAAGAAATTTGGCTGAAAATGGGTGAGAAATGCAATAACTCTCCCGTCTCTCTCTTTTTCTACCCACCTGCACGGACGTGCAGGCATGATGCACGGGAGTGCACCAGGGAAAATGAAGAAAATTCATTTCTCGCGCTTCGCATGATTAAAACCTCCCTAAAGGCATCATACGAAGGTCACACAACTCTGAAAAACTACTATCTCACCCCTGAACTCTTCTAGACTCCCAAACTATTCTTGAATTCTATTTCTAACCCCAAAACTCTACCCCTAAAAGCTTTTCTATCCTGGGATGCTACAATCAACATGCAAGAAACTCATCCATGGCATCAAAATTCACAAAGCAAGTTAGAAAACTCAAGGAAAAGGTAAGCGAACACTTACCTCGCGCCATTACCTCTGAAAGTTATTCTTTCGAACTATTCTCTTGGCTCTCTCATCGGATTGGGAGCTACGGGAGGTTGGATCTCCTCTCTAATGTTAAGAGCTGCAAATGGAAGAGAGAAACTTTGGCTAAAATGAAGGCTGGGTGAGAAAATGAATAAAGTTCTCTCGGCTCACTTATATACTAGCCACTTGCACGGGCGTGCACAAGGGAAAATAGACTTAATCCATTTTCCGCTCACTCGACTGATCGAATCCTTCCAAAAGGATTCACACGAAAGCCACACAGGCTCCAAAAACTTACTAACTCACTCCTGAACTCATCTATACTCTCAATCTCTCTCTGAATCTCGTTTCTAACCCCAAAACTCTTCCCCTAAGGGCTTCCTGAATCTAGGATGCTACAATACCGATGACAGTGGCTATTAATGATAGAACCACATGGTCATTTTCGGACACCTAATTTCAAGAGAAGCCAAATTTAGTCGCCTCTGCTAGAGATAATGGTCAATAAGACTAAAACTGATTCTTTTCGATCATTTCTAATGGTTTTTTTTGGCGGAGTTGGCTAAATTTAGTCGCCACCACCAAAACATGAGTCGACCAGATCTGACCGCTTCTTCTCCGGCCACTTAGTTCTATTATCAACAACGGTGGCTGCTATAATTCTTTAAAATTTTTTAAAATTTTTAAATTTTTTAAAAATTGTTTAATATTTTTTAATATTTTATATTTATATAAAATTTATTTTATTATTTTACAAAATTTTAATCTTAAACTAACAAAAATACCCCTGAATTATTACTATTCACTATTAAATTTAATATCAAATTTGATCCAAGAGTGGAATTATGGGTTTTTGAAATCTGGAGAATGGGATTTTATCTCCGTCTCAAACTATGGGTGGGAATAAGTCCTTTGGCCTGTAGAAAAGTACGCAAAATGTGACAAACTGTTCAATTTGCATTTGATGAGGACGACAAGAGATCATTTGTTGCTTATTTTGTGTGAAGGTCAAGAAAGAGGCAGAGAAGATAGTGATGTTCTTAAATGTTGAGAAAATTGTTTGACTTGTTGAGAAGAATCAAAAGCAAAAAGAAAAAAAATCTTGAAGATAGCATTGGCAAAGGCAAAGGAGATGGTGAAGATACTGAACCAGGAGAAACATAAAAACAAGGTGATTGGAGTCTTTGAGTGAAAGTGACAACAAGGGAAAGGGGGAGTGGAGAAGAAAGAAAACAAAGTATTAGGACTTGAAGAATACAATAAATAAATAAAAAGCAGTTTTGTCATTTTAACATACAGAACTAACTACATTAATATCTAAAATTGAAAGTATTTTCATTTTAACATGATGAAAAAGTGTAACGGAGCACGTATTTAAATTTCGTTTGTTTGTATTAGGTTTAGGTTTATTCAGAACAGATTGTTTTGATCTATATTGAAAATAATTGTTCAATAAAGTTTTAAAACTACCACGAAACTTAAGAACAACAAAATCAAAGCAAATTGTGTTGTAGAAATCGTTAATTACATGTTGCAAATGCTTCTGAATCAATTCAAGCAATCCTTAACTTTTCCATGTATGTTATTAACTCATTTTAATTCATACTTAAATGTTTAGATTTTCTAATAGTTTACTTTTTGTTCCTGGGATAAATAGTAATTATAATCATTAAATTATTTATTAATAACAATTGTAGTTATTACGTTTTAATTCATTATAAAAAATTAATCAGTCTTTAATTTTATTCGTCATTAAATTACTATCACATTTATAAAAAAGATCGAATTTTAAGAAAATAAAGAACTAAAAACAAAATAGTTTTATCTTGTTTTAAATATTTTAATTGATTTATATCTTACTAAAAAATAATTTTGTCTATAACAAATAATGATCAAAATCTTTTTTTTTTTTCAAAATAAATTAAAATAAAATTATCATAATCGATCCTCATGAATAATTTAATATTCATAAATGCCATTGCACCCAAGGCAAAGTCAAATTGATTAATTTTGGTAAAGAGCATTTTAAATGTGAGAAATGTATTTAAAAAAAAAAGGGTTGAATTTTGATTGCATTTATTAGTGTCAACAGAAGGGTTAATGTTTCAATATATTTCCTTCGCAGCAGGGCAATGTAACTAATTGTGGAAAGAAGGAAGGAGGCCCATACAGGGGGCAGGGAGAGGTGGACCAAGGTCCTTATGGGAAGGACCTCAGTGGCAACGCCTTGCCCAAGTAGGACTGTTCATTGAATTGTGGGGGGCGGCGGCCAACATCTTTTATGGGAAGGACCTCAATGGCAAGGCCTTGCTCAAGTAGGACTGTTCATTCAATTGCGTTGACGTCTCTCCAAGTTGGCTGCATTTGGAGAGCGGTGAAAAGACTAATCAACGCTATTGATCCGCCTACTTCCTGAAGCTCTGCCATTTTCCGAACACCGCCCTGCACCAGCATGCACTGATTAAGAGACAAGGACAGGGGCGGTGCTGCTGATTTTACTTTTTTCATGTAATAAAAATTTGGTTGCAGATTTAATTTGCTTAGCCGTTTGAGATTTTTAGCATTTGTTAACGTAATGTGTAATATCAAAGCTTTGGGTTACATTGAGACACATGTCCTTTTTATCATCATCACCATAACACAAAAACTCAACTCATAAACGTCAATATTTGCTTCTTTCAGCCTATTATTATCCCTTAGTGGCCATCCAGAGGCACCATTTCGAATCTTCTTTTGCCTCAAGCCGTAGATAGTGCAGCACTTTAAGGCATAGAATTCAAAGTTCTAAAACATCAAAATCATGCCCATGATATGAACTAAAGGTTCTCTTTTTCTATAATGGAGAAGAAAGGTAAAATCCTATACTTTATTTATGAGGATATATCAGAGTGTTGATCTAGCTATTAATTAAATCTAATTCACCTAAACAGCCATAATCTCCTTCGGCCTGCATTTTCTAATCCTAATCCTTAAGGTGCCATCCCTTATGCTTCCACCATCCAACATTTCAAGACATTGTCTCTGTGGTGCCTGCCCACACAATCAAAATCAAAAACACTGTAAGCCCCCCATCTGAAATAAACTAAACCCGTTTAGAAAATAAAGAATCTTGTTGTTTAACTCACCTTGTGCCAATGCTGTCCATCCAGCTTCATCGAAGAGACAACAACACTTTTTATTGTCAAGGCCTTGGCATGTTCTCCCTTGTTACAATGTCCAAACTTGGGTACTGACCCGACATACGTGGTCCGGGTCCCTGTCTTGCCCACTTTCTCAGCCTGGTGAAGGAAATAAACAACCGGATTGTTACATGGGTCGGGACTCACGGATCGTGTATTGAACACGAATGGTCCATCGCTCTGACTCTGCCATGTCTTGAACGTCTGCAGGGGCATTGCCAAGTTGTTCGCGGATAATAAAAAGGGGTAAATTTGAACGGTGTAGCCCCATGAGATGGATATGCACCATCTTCGGTCGCGGTCATATCCGAAACTTTGTTGTAGGATCCGGCTTGGGTCGATCCGATAAGCATGATTGAGGGTCTCCAAGGACGCCATTTGAGTCAGATTTGGGAACAGGGAATTAAAGTAATCAATGTGATGAAGAGATACCAGTGGCGCCATGGGATGGGCTGCCAGCAAGCCATATGGATCTCCTCTAATATCTAGCTGGAACAATAACATAAAAAAACTCAGATCAACCATCAGCAAAAGAAAAAGACCAATTTTTAGAAACTGGGAAAGTTGTCGACATCATCTTTCTTCTTCTCGAAAAACAAAATTCGGGGATTTAATTGAAGGCTTTTCCACACTAAAAAAATGAGGACCATATTCTTCGCTATCGATTTCCACACCAAACATATTAACTTGTATTCCCTACCAACCAAAAAAATGGCCCCAAAGTTAAGCCACCCATAAAGCCTCTGACTCGCGTTCGTTTCTGCAAATATGCAATACAAAAGGACAATGGTCCATGAAAAGCAAGTCTCATCATGCACAGGTGTCAACTGTGTCCACCATTCTCAATGCCATCATAAAACCACCCACTATTATGAATCTAAAGAATGATTAGTCCCTGTTTAATTACTTTAAGCCCATATCCAAATCAGAGTTTTTGGCTCAATTTAAGCCGTCCGAAGGCAAAAATTATTATATTTTGGATAAATGCATGGTTGACACGTATGTTCTAGCATATAGCATGTTCGACCTTTTCATAAACGTGAGAAGCCCCACGACAAGATTTGTCATATTCTTTTGTAGGTGGCTGGGAAAGCACATGCATACTGATTTCTGAAAAGTCTTAAAATTTTATATTAACACCCTTAATATAATAATTTATTTATATGATAAAATAATAATTTATATCATAATTTATTAAATGCCAAACCACATTTTTTCATCTAATGTTTCTTTACACTGTAAATTACTTAAAAGAAAATTTTAAATATTTATTTATTTTAATAAAATATTATGAAAATTTAAAATAATTTAATTAATAGATAAATATTTAATTTTTTAAAATTTTTAGAAAAACCTTGGAGGGGAATAAATCGTTTGGCTTTTATTAAATAAAATATCTTCTTATATTTTTCCAAATTATTTTAAGATTCACCCTCTCAAAATTTACCCGTCATAATATCAAGGACCAATAAGTCAAACTTTTAAAGAGCAACGAACCTTGGTCTACTTTTGCGTCAAGCAGTCTACCACGTGTACGGAGATAAAACCCATCAATAATAATGGACGTACCTGGTGGAACCCACGTTCCGGAGTTAAAGAGACGCCAATCTCGCTGATGCAAGCCCAGATCCTCTGATCAGAGCCGTAGAAATAATAGTATCTCTCAAGACAACCGTCCAAAGCGTCGACCAACTTCTCGGCCAAAGGATAACTGACCGCAAATCCACCGCCACCGAACGCCATGTCGTACGCGTGCATCACATTTTGTTCAACACTTTCACTGTTACAACCAACGTACCACATCTGATTATGATCATACTTCGTTAGCACTGAAACTAAGTTGTCAGTGAAAAACACCGTATCATCATCTCCCATTACGAACCATCTCACGTTAGGCAGGTTCAGTTTAAAGCTGTCCCATATTACCCGGGCGACACGAACTGCCGGTCTCGAGCTTGTGTATCCGAACCTGGTCCAACCCGAATCCGACACCTTGTACGGCGATGAATTTTCCGGCAGAGTTATGTTTTCACTGGGTTTCTCATCCAACCAGGCATAGCCGCGTGTTTTGTCGGGTTCCCACCAGAGGTTGGTGTAATGAGCTCTATGTTGCCACGTGGCGGTGGAGCCGCTGATACCAAACAAGATGTGGGAGATGTTGGTTGGTGTTGGGTCGAGTGGCAATGAAATGGGTTCTAGGTTGGGTAAGTTAAAACGGGTCGCCATTGTCTGCGTTGAAAAGGCCGAGTAGAGAACGAGAGCAATTGACATGATGACACAGAAGACAAGAGGAATTTTCGTGACGAGTAAAAAAATTTCACAAGGTCTCAGTCTCTCCACGCAAAAGGGAAGCTTTGACGATTTGAATGCGCCATCAACTTGAACCTGACGCATCTTCGATCCCAAGACAAGACAACACAAAAAAAAAATTCACCGGCGGCCACCAGTCGCCTGAGACTTCTCTCTGTTAGACACCTGAAAAATATAAATTCGCCACCTAAGACGAGAATTGCAAGATTCCTGTGCGGTTATGGGCGATGATCAAAGACCAAAAGTTCTGGTTTTAAGAACATAAAATGTGGGCGGGTTTAGAATTTGCTTTTTGTTCTGAGTTCTGTGTTATGAAGAAAAGGAACGACTTTTGAAAACTACTATTGTTTTCATTAACCGGCGTTGTGATGTGTGTTCCAAATTTGCTTTATCCCTTAGGTTTGTAAGATTACATTTTTACCCTCCTTCAATTTTTTTTCCTATTATCTGATGACTGTAAGGATAAAGAGTCATTTTGCATTATATTTTTTAAATTCTAACACCCAAACTTAGACTATTAAAATGGAAAACTCACTTGAAAAAAAAAAAAAATAGAAATCCCGTCAACAAATAGATCAGGATTTGGAATGGGAAAATACTGTACCTTGACTCAGCGATTTTCACTTTCCATTTCTGGTCTAAAAATCCAATGTTAATAAATTATATTTCTAAATCGGACCAAATTATAATCTTCTTTTATTTTTTTTTTTTATATATATATACACCTGTCTTTTTCTTTTTTTAATGGAAGATTTTTTCATTTTTGGCATAAATTATATTGCATTAAAAATATAAAAATCCTCTGGTAATATATTTTCTAATTTATTTTTACGTACGAAGTTTTTATATAGAAACTATAAACTATATTAAAAATTATAATAATATAAAACATTTTCAATAAACATTTCAATGATTGTATGTATGATACAAAAATCATAATTATAATCTAACATTAGTAAAGCTAGGTTAAAATGACATTAAATATCAAAAGTAAGGAAAAATTGGTGATGTATAAAGTATATTAAAAATTTGGAATTTGATAAATAATTAAAATTCAATAAAATTTAATAAATATATAAAAGAATAAAATATTAAAAATGAATTTACATAAACACCCAATTTTAGACTAAATAGGGTCATCCCCTATAATAAAAGATTTGAAAATTGGCTTAAAACTTTTGAGATGTCGAACTGAGATTGAACGAGTAAATCTTATATATTTGTCAAAGCCTAAAATAAAAACTAAATAAAATAAAATGAAACTCATTCAAACCCAAACCCAAACCCATAAAACTTTTAAAAAAAATCCGAAGCCAACCAAAAATGAACCCAAGAATCATAACCCGAAGCCGAAATCCAAGCCCACACAAATAATAATAAAAACCTAAACCCAAACCAAATAATAAAAACCATAGGCCCAAGCCCATCTAAAATCATAAACTAAAACCCAAAGAGAAGAAACAGTAAGCAGGCGGCCATAGAAAAAAAATAGACAGAAGAAGAGAAACCTGACGCGCTGTGGTTCCTTTTCCTTTCCCACCTGCCGATTATGTTCTCCCCCATTTTCTCTCTCCCGCGCCCATGATCTTTCTCTCTGCTGCAACTTTTTTTTCACTCCCTGCCAACTGCCTGCACGTGCCATTTAACCGCTTCATATGTTCTCCATTCAACTGCTTTTGTTATATATAGGAGAGGGGGAAGAAGGAAAGAGAGACAGAAAAAAAAAAAAAAGACGAAAAAATGAAAAGAAATCTGAGAGGGAGAAAAAAAAATACGGAGAGAGAGACAAAGAAAAAAAAAAAAGATACAGAGAGCGAAGAGTGAAAAAAAAATAAAAAATACAGAGGGCCATAAACACTTTAAAATAGGACCGATCACTCACTCCTAAACAAATCAGTTATTCATCCATTAAGATAGTTTCAATCTCGACGGCAAAAAAGCTCGGATGCACCGTCTCGGGTAAGTCCCTGAGGGGAAATTCAACCAATTTTGAATATTATTATTATTATTATTAGTGTTATTTTGGGATCTTTGCTGCCGTGATTCAACAAATATATATAGAGAATTGTTTATTTTTGCATGAATAAGCTTCAGGTATCCTGGCATGATGATTGTTTTAATATAAAAAAGACAGAAGAGAAGTCAATTTTCTTGTGCGTAATGTAGAAAACCAAAAAAAAAAAAAAAAAAGGGATACTAAGGAGCATGATGTTGAAGAGTGAAAAGTCATGTTCAGTAAATTAGCTGCTGCTTTCATAATTAAAAAAAAAAAAAAAAGAAGATTTTATATACACATTTTCAGAAGAATAATGGTCGTACAGGCCTGCATATATATATATATATATTAACAAAATTGACAAATGGGTAAAAAAATAGATTTCACAAACGTAAAGGTACAAAAAGTATTTCATCAAAGTTTGGGAGAGACATAGTGATTTAGCCTAATAATAATGATCAGTTAATACGATGTCGTAAGAGGAAGCGTGTTTCTGTTCATTTGTTTCTCCACGGATTCGTGTTTGGAGCAGAGAAAGGTAACTCAGCGAAGTGGCCAGAAAAAAGACTTCAAAGAAAAACTGTGGTTTAAAGTATTCTATATTAAAAAACAATTTTATCAATGAAAAATTATTAATTTTAACACCTAATATTAATAATAATAATTAGAATATAATCACAAGAAAATATTACGATCGAAGGCAAATAATGAACATTTTGGTAGATTGAGTCAACTTTCTTAAATTATTAAATAACAGTAATCCGTTTATGTATCTAATGCCCTTATTTATTCATTAATTAAATCATTTGAATGTGAAATTAATTTCGGAGTTGTATATATAATTAATAAGATTTCATAATTTAATTTTTGAGTTCGAATACAAAAAGATGGATACATGAAGATTTAATTGCAGCCGTACGATCCGGTACCTTCTCCTACCAAAATTCACGTGATGGGGCACAACCAGGTTGATTTTCTGGGAAAATTAATTAAATATATATATTTTTTAGCCCATTTAAACAGAAATAAATTTCTTTTTTAGTATTAGACGGATATAATCTCAATTTCACGTATTATGATTATGTATATTTAATTGAATTCACGAATTGATCATAAATGAAAATGTTTCATGAAAACCCCATGTGTTAACGAAATTCTGTACGAGACATATTTTGATAAATTTCGACCATTTTTAACAAATAATAATAAAAAAAAATGGATAAAAAATGTTAAGAATAATTTTGTTATCTTGTTAACATTATTTTAGGTGAAGATTTAATCGTTTTTTGTGCATATTTACAGTGTTTAAGTTATAAAGCCTTGGTACAAAGTTTTTTCTACTAAGACTAGACTAAATACACCATTAAAGCCCACATCACAGTTCCCCCCACCACCTGACCTTGTCCACCTGCTAAATACACGGTTAAGCCCGTGGCTCCCGGTGGAGATGGGGCCGACAAAAACGCACCAGATAATGATAAAATCACGAACCTTCCATGGGAGAGTGATAACTCCACCCGGTGCTGCTGGTTGTCTGAATGTAACATTAGTCACGATGCCACTTCCACTTAAGATGGAGACGCCACGGTGGCGGCGTTGAGCGAAATTCGCGTTGCTCTCAACAATGTCAGGGCCGCTTTTGATTTCAAGAACGTGGCTATGGAGAGAGTTAGGGCTTTCTTTGGTGATGAATATAGGAGGTTTTGGTTTGTTCTTCGAACCAGGTGGTCTTCCTCTGGGTCGACGGGAGGATGAGCCCGAGCCTGGTTCGATGGTCTCAAGGCCCAGGTTTTGGTCTTCAGATTCGTTGTTGTCTCGGCTGTCTTCTTGGACATCTTGGTGTTGTTGGCTGTGGGTGGCGGCATTAGGGCTATTCGTGTTGGCGTTAGTGTTATTGGTACTATCCGTGTTGTTGTCTATAAATTCTTGCTCTCTTCTTGGTCCGAGACGACATAGACCGCTGTGTCCCTCTTCTGGATTTCTCAAGTGAAGACTCGGAGATGGAGTTATTGGATCAACACCTCTCATTGCTATATTTGCAGCCCACCAGCGATTAGCCATAATTGGTTCTCGAGAATCAAAATATAAGAAGATAAGAAGAAGTCTTCTTTGCTAGCCCTTGTTATTGGGCAGCTTTGTCTTCCTTGCTACTTTCCTGAACAAAGGGATGACGAAAAGCACCAAACAATGAGAAACCGGATCAAAACTCTAGGATTCCTTTTTTGCTTTGATCTTTGTTTGTTTTCTGTAGCAGATTGAGAGATCTCTAAAATAAGAAATGCAAATCGAAGAGATATAATCCAAAACCTTATCCCCGTTTTCCTTTCTTAATCAAAAATCAGCCAAACCCATCTAGCCATGTTGCAAGAATCAGACATTAGAGATATGGGTTCCTCTTGTTTTGCATGAAAACCCCAGCCATTGGCCTCCAAATTCCAAAAATCTGATCCCACAAACTCTCCCACTTCACATAAACCCCTGTCCCCTAACCCCAGAAAAAAAAAAAAAAAAAAACTCAAAGATCTAACCTTTCAACACCAATCCAGCTACCACATGTACAAAATTGTTCATCCACCCTTTTACAAGCTTTAAACCTTAAGCACACCCATGAAACATATAGAGCTACGTGCTTATGTAATACGAGTATAGTACTAAAAAACTGAAAATTTTGGTGGTCAGGAGAAGGAGAAATGAAAGTTTCTGTACCTCCTTAGACAAAGAATCAGCTCAAGTACACGATTGCTCTTCAGGGGGTCCTCCAGTTTTCTTTGCTACTTTCTGTGTACCAACAACTTGATATAAACACACTTTCCCTTGGCTTGCGTACGATAAGAATTCGTGTATCACCCAAAATAGGTAAGCGGTTTAGGAGAGAATCGTTTTCCTATGTCCTTCGTGTATCCAGTTTTGTGCTGTACAAGTTTTATTTCAATCCCAAACCCCAAGTGCAATGAGCCGTATCCCACTCCTCTACTTGAGTAACAAAAAAATAAGCACACCCTAACGCGCTTTATCGAATTAAGGAAATGGCAGAAGCCATTGCTCCACCTACCACGTGGTGGAGTATAATTGGGGGAGAAAGAGGTTCTCGAAATTGGGAAAGTGTAGAAGAAAAGATGAAGAAGAGAGAGAAGCCGGAGTAGCTCGAAGCATTGGGTAAGAAATGGACTAAATTTCCAAATCTTGAATGGTGTGGGGTAACGTGTGCATGAGAGCGAGAGAGAGAGAGAGAGAGAGAGGGAGATGGGTAGTGGGAACACGTCAATGTCTTCAAGTCCCGACAAGGTATCGAATGCCAAGGTCTGCAACATGTCAAACCGAGCCATCACCACCATTTCCATTTCATTTCACCTCTGTCAGTCTCTCCAGCCTTCATTACTTACTGCCCTTCTTACTATTTCTGATTCCTTTTTTTTTTTTTTTTTCTGTTCGTTGTTGTAATTCTGAGTCCATTTTCGGTGCATGGTATCTTTCCATCTTTGGCATCTTTGTTAATGCAAACACACTTTTTCACTTTTGTCTTACCAAAGCCACCGAGTTTGGATTACACTGGCTGCCTGTTCTGTTCTTCACTATTCTATTTCCACTGCTATATATATGTATACCCCTTAGAATTGAGATTGTGACTCGGTTTATTCTTTCTAATTATTGATAAATTATGCTGCTGATTTCACTGTTCTATTTATGTTGTTATGAAAATTCTCAAACAAGCTGTTCAATATTTTCCCTTTCCTTTTTATTTATTTATTATTATTATTATTCAAGGCTTACCCAACCAGTCAAGCAAACTCAGTGCTGGACTGGCTTCAAATGACTCCCCATTCGGAGCCCATTACACCTGATCCAATCCCAAGTCCAAATCAAAAACCCATTATATAGCCACACCCAAATAAAACCATATTTTATTATAACAAAATTACTATTATTTTAAAAATCTTTTAATCGCGTTAATTTTAATATAGAAAAGGCCAAAGGATTTATTCCCACCCATAGTTTGAGGTGGGACCAAAATCCCATCTTCTAGGTTTCAAAAATCTAAAATCCCACCCTGGATCAAATTTTAAACATTTTTTTTATAATTTTTCAAATAAAATGGCTAAAATTTCCTTTTAAAAAATAAAATTTATAACAATATTATAAATAATTTTTAAATATAAAAATTTTCAAAAAATATATAAAAATATTTTTAAATATTTAAAAATTTTAAAAAATTAAAGCAACCACTGTCGATGCCGATGACGATGGCCACTAATGATGGAACCATATGGTCATTTTCGGACGCCTAATTTCAAGAAAAGCCAAATTTAGCCGCCTCTGCTAGAGATAATGGTCGGTGTGACCAAAACTGACTCTTTTCGACCATTTCTAACGGTTTTTTTTTGGCGGAGGTGACTAAATATAGCTGCCATGACCAAAACATGAGTTGGCCAGATCTGATCGCTTCCCCTCCGACAACTTAGTTCTATTATCAACGACGGTGGGTGTTATAATTTTTTAATATATTTTAAATTTTTTAAAAATTGTTTAAATTTTTTTAATATTTTATATTTATATAAAATTTATTTTATTATTTTACAAATTTTTAATCTTAAAATAACAAAAATATCCCTGAATTATTACTATTCACTATTAAATTTAATATTAAATTTGGTCTAAGAGTGGAATTATGGGTTTTTGAAATCTGGAGAGTGGGATTTTATCTCCGCCTCAAACTATGGGTGGGAATAAGTCCTTTGGCTTGTATAAAAGTTCTCAAAACGTGACAAACTGTTTAATTTGCATTTGATGAGGATGACAAGAGATCATTTGTTGCTGATTTTGTGTGAAGGTCAAGAAAGAGGCAGAGAAGATAGTGATGTTCTTAAATGTTGAGAAAATTGCTTGACTTGTTGAGAAGAATCAAAAGCAAAAAGAAAAATCTTGAAGATAGCATTGGCAAAGGCAAAGGAGATGGTGAAGATACTGAACCAGGAGGAACATAAAGACAAGGTGATTGGAGTCTTTGAGTGAAAGTGACAACAAGGGAAAGGGGGAGTGGAGAAGAAAGAAAACAAAGTACAATAAATAAAAAACAGTTTTGTCATTTTAACATACAGAGCTAACTACATTAATATCTAAAATTGAAAGTATTTTCATTTTAACAAGATGAAAAGGTGTAAGGGAGCACGTGTTTAAATTTCGTTTGTTTGTATTAGGTTTAAGTTTATTCAAAACAAATTGTTTTGATCTATATTGAAAATAATTGTTAAATAAAGTTTTAAAACTACCACGAAACTTAAAAACAACAAAATCAAAGTAAATTGTGTTCTAAAAATCGTTAATTACATGTTACACATGCTTCTGAATCAATTCAAGCAAACCTTAACTTTTCCTTGTATGTTATTAACTCATTTTAACTCATGCTTAAATGTTTAGATTTTCTAATAGTTTACTTTTTGTTTCTAGGGTAAATAGTAATTATAATCACTAAATTATTTATTAATAACAATCGTAGTTATTACGTTTTAATTCATTATAAAAAATTAATCAGTTTTTAATTTTATTTGTCGTTAAATCACTATCACACTTTTAAAAAAGATCGAATTTTAAAAAAACTAGAAACTAAATACAAAATAGTTTTATCTTGTTTTAAATATTTTTAATCGATCTATATCTTACTAAAAAATTATTTTGTCTAAAAAAATAATGATCAAGATCAATTATTTTTTTAAATTAAATTAAAATAAAATTATCACAATCGATCCTAATGAATAATTTAATATTCATAAATGCCATTGCACTCAAGGCAAAGTCAAATGTATTTAAAAAAAAAGGGTTGAATTTTGATTGCATTTATTAGTGTCAACAGAAGGGTTAATGTTTCAATATATTTCGTTCGCAGCAGGGCAATGTAACTAATTGTGGAAAGAAGGAAGGAGGCACATACAGGGGGCAGGGAGAGGTGGACCAAGGTCAGTATGGGTAGGACCTCAGTGGCAACGCCTTGCCCAAGTAGGACTGTTCATTGAATTGTGGGGGGCGGCGGCCAACATCTTTTATGGGAGGCCAAAGGACATTTTCCCACCCATAGTTTGAGGTTAGGACAAATTCTCACCCGCTTAAGTTTAAAAGCCCGAAGTTCCACCCATCACCAATTTTTTTATTATTATTTTATGAAAATTACTAAATTACCCTTTTAAAAATTAAAAATGTATAATAAAAATATAAAATAATTTT
>JAJEJH010001498.1:0-24438 GCA_026122585.1 Anacardium occidentale | reverse complement strand
TTGGAGAGATTAGATATCTCTATCAATTCCTTCCGTGGACATATTCCAACAGAAATTGGAACTTATCTGCCAATGTTACAATATTTAAACATATCCAGAAATGCTTTAGATGGTAAAATTCCCTCATCACTTGGTGACATGAAATTATTGGATACATTAGACTTGTCCAATAATTTATTAGTCGGACAAATACCTTCTGAAATGGTTATGGGTTGTTCGTTATTGCAACATCTTGCATTATCAAATAATAGCCTACGAGGTGAAATATGCTAAATTTGAGATATATTATAATGTCAAATAATCATTTTCAAGATCAGTTTTGTCAATTAGAAAACAATGAAGTATTACTTTTTTAAGTTCATTTATCAAAATATAAATTACAAGAGTAACTAAGCAGAGGTCTTTATGTTATTAAACCTCTAATTTCCTCATTTGGTATTGCTGGTAAAGAGATATTATAAACTTAAAAAACAAAAATTGTTGCAAAAACAAGGGCAAAAGTACAAATCTTTCGACCTTGTACCCAAATTGATTTAACAAATGTTTGTGCACAAATAAAAAAAAAAAAAAACTAAACAAATGATTCCTTATTTTTTTAAATATTAATAGTTCTTTAAATAGAAAACTTAAACTTTTTAAAAATGAAACCATTGAACCCCAGATTGGTAAATTTATTTTATTATAAATAATATAATAAATGTAATTATTTTATAATTGAACAAAAATTTTATTTTAATAAAAAATAAAATATAATGATGTTTTGAGTTGTGTTGTAGAAATAAAATATAAGAATATTTTTTTTTCTGCAACATATTAAATAATTTATTTGTTGGTTAGTTAATTTTTTACCTTTAAAAAAAAGTTGTGAAAAGAATCAACCAATTTTTCATAAAAAAAATCATAAATATAGTAAACTGCTTTTTTTATTATAAAAAGATATAATAAATATAATTATTTTATAATTCAACAAGTTATTAATTTATAATTGTTGTTTTATAATGAGAAAAATAAAATAAAATGATATTTTATTTAAATTATTAAATTTTTTTTTAAATTATTAAAATTTTTTTCTATGAGCTATGTGATTAGAATTGACCAACCTTTCTTCTATGCTATAGTAAATAATTTACGTATTGACTAACTGATTTTCTACTTAATTAACAAATATATCGAATAAAAAAGTTAAGATATTTTAATTATTTCTTTGTAAAAAATTTTAACGACAAAAAGATAAATATTCAATTGATTATTTATATTCTCATTAAAACTAAATAATTTTATACTTTTTAATGATGAATATTTTAACTTTTTTATTAAAAAGCTCTAATCTTAACAATTGATTCGATTCGATTTAAATGATATTTGAATTAAAAAAGTCAACCAATTTTTAAAATCAAATAGAATTTAAATTAAAAAAAGTTCGATTTAATTTAACGAGTATAATTCATATTTTGATTTTAATTATAAAAAAAAATTATTTAAGCCAAATACAGTGACGTGAGACTCAAAGTTAATTAGACAGACTATTTTGGATGTAAACTCAATTCGATCTGATTTAAAATCTCCCAACTAGGCCCCCCACTGGAGACACTTAATTCTGAAACAAACAAAGTTGTTTTTTAATTATAAAAAAAATCATAAACCCCTTCTAATTTTTTTAGACAAACCGTACCATTTTCTTAATTTTTTTATTTTCCTTCTGCTTTTCTCGCCGTCCAAACACTCCCTTTACATTATTTCTTTAGGGTTTTATCCAAGCCTCTGCTGGCCATGGACTCCGAGGACGACGATTTCTACAACGGTGAAGCCACGGATGATAACAATGACTACTACAGCATCAACGATGCAACTAACGGTGATGGATACCATAACGAGGATGAGGACGACGATGACGATGATTACGAGTTCATGGAGGAGGCCGATAAGGAGTTCCTCAGTGGACTACCTTTAGCAGTAAAAGTCACTCAGGGGAGTGTTTTTATGGGCGCAGCCTCAGGTTTAGGAACCGCATCCCGTATCTGTAGAAATCACCACCTGTCAAAATGCTGAAGAAATGAAATAAACAAAAGAATGAACAAATGTGAATGCATATATCCTCTGAATATCCTGTCTTAAAATAGGATCTGATTTTTTAAGTAGGGCCTGCATGGAGAGTACATGGACTTCTTCTCTGTCAAACTGATATTATTCTCAGGTTCCATTAACTTCACTTCTCTCCAGTTCTTCGCTTCCCCAAAATTCTTCATTGTCAAGTATTTTGGGATCTTATCCAATGCCATTAACTTCTCTCTGGTCCTTCTACAAATTTTTGCCACTCTCAATTCTTCCACAAAGTTTTGCTCTCTAATAACCATGACATTATTCTTTGCTCTCTAATTTTTAATTTGTTAATTCATTTATTCATTTTTTTTGGTTTTTTTGTAATTTGGTAATTAAATTGTTTAGTTGATTTTAATTTATGGGTTGATTGTTAGAATTGTTGATATTATTGTTTGGGTTTTGATTATTTGTGCTTATTAGGTGTTTGTAAAAATTGGTGTGAGATGTTTGATTGTTCTTATGATCTTGTTTTTTTTATTGTTGATGTTATTGAGTATGAGAATAGCTTTTTGTTGTCTGATTTATTTTATTTGAATATGTAAATCTCTTTGGAATTTATAATATTTGTTTTTTTCAGTTATTATTGAGAATTTAGAATTTCAACAGTCAAAATTTGATTATTAAGTTACTAAACATATGATAGTATTTGCATGTGAAAAGTTTGTTTTATCTCACATTGTAGGTTAAATTGTTTAATAGTTTGGGTTTGTTACGGATAAAGGGTTAAGCTCTTAATTTCTCTAACAAGTGGCTAATTTAAATTACATTATGTCCATTTCATCAATTATTAATTACATAACTGTTGGTTCTTTCTTAGTTGTCTTGGACACTGATAGTGATATTAGAGTTAAGTGCATATTTCATTCTAACTTTGTTACTTTGTTGATTTTTTCAATTCCCCCAAATTACTTCAAAATATAAATAAAAAGGATGCCCTTGAATGTGAATTAGTGCACATGTAAGTTACTTCAATTATTGGCATGATTGAGTTACTGTCTTTTTAGTATTTAGATTAGTTGAATGAGGAATCAATTTGTTTCTAGTAAACTGTTTTCTGGTCATTGTTCTGGATTAAATTATTGGTAACTTAGGAAATTTTATGTTGCTTTTAAGGAAATATTGCGTTGAAAATGAAATTAAAGAATATGTTGGCAACTCGCCTAGACAGCTAGTTTTATTGTGTTTTGTTGCTTACATTGAGTTTCAGGACTTACCTAGTTGTTTGTTGCTTCCTACTAGGGCTTCTATGTCAATTAGCAGTTGTGCTTAATAAACAAGTGATAATACGTGTAGGTTCAAGAGCTACCTATCTTACCATCATATTTATTTCTTTGTCCTGCATTCTGTTGTTAGCATTTAGTTAGTGTTATTGTAAGGCATGCCAATGCTTAGTGGGTATCGATCTATTCCATTATATTTTTGTTTATATGTATAAGTAAATTTATTTCTTATAGTGTGTAATTTTTATATATATAAGGCTTAGTGTTCTCATTATAGAAATTTACTACAATAGTGTTGAACGGAATTTTGTAAACATGAACTTCTGTAAATACTATTGTAACATAACTGCTCCTCCGAGATGGAATTGTGATACATGTGATATGTGTGGGCTTTTTTTATAGGGTGTTATCATCCATACTTCATTACTTTGTTACTAGAAAGAATTTGAAAACCTATGTTTCGATTAGTTTAGTTGGATGTCTTGATCTTTTTCAGCCCTCAAGCCATTGGCACAATCTTTTGGAAGCTGGTTGTATAATTAAACATTGAATCAATTGAAATTACAGTACTGAGAGGATTATTTTTTATGTTTTATTTTGTACTTTAATTGAGATGGAATTACTATTTTTATGTTATTATATGTATTTTCATTTACATTTACATTCTTCTCATTTTTATTTTTTGCATTGTTGTTTGTATAAAGTTAGGTATGTCAGTTCTAAGGGGCTCATTGGCAGACATCACCATGAGATGGGATTATCTTTTGCTAACTGAAAAGGCAACATATATTTTGTAGCTTTTCATTACAAGAGACATTAGTATTTAAGGCATACTGCTTAACCCTTAAAACTGATTCTACTTACATACTTGGTTGAAAATAAATTGGTTCAGGTAAGTGAAAGTGTTACATATTGTTAATACTGTTGTTTGATCCTTACGGTCCAATCTAGATATGCTTATGATACACTTAATAGAACCTTGAAGTTGTCTGGGCTTCTGGATAGTAACATGCAGGAGAGATTGCTCTTCACTTACAGGAGCTCAAGATCTTCTGGTTCTTTTGATGGACCTGTGTAGGTTATCTGGGCATAAACGACCTCCAAGCCCAAGGATTTATGCAGACTACAACGGCAGCAAGGAAAACTTGGGCAGTGGGCAGCTCTTTTTCAAGATTGAAACCTACAAGCTCAAGTTTTGTCTGAAATTAAAGATATACATATTGCTATGATTAAGCTGTGTATGGCAATAGTAACTGATTCTAAGTTCACAAATATCTAACTAAATAGCTAAGGATATTTTTTAACCTTTTACATTTCAGATACACACATATACTTTTCTTTTTTGTATATCTATCTTGTTCTAATATATAAGATGATGTTGAAGATTAATTTTAGACCACAAGCACCAACTAGAATCAAGATGGATCGAGATAAATTGTGCTGTGAAAATAATTAACAATAAATCACATCAAACATTTTTTCAATTCAATCAAAGTGAAAGGATTGTTTCTGAGTATGCAATTTGCTGAATTCGTAGGTTACATAATTGGGAAATTAAATTCATCAACATCATTAGCAGCACCAAACACTGGGAGTTGGTGTTGGCTATAATCCAACACTGATTTCAAAGGGTGGAAATGAAGAGGGATGTTGTATGCATTCCCTGAAGCTATTTGAAATGAAACTGTTGCTCCTAGACCCACCCACGGTGGTCTGCTTCCTGCTTTCAGGCTCTCCATTGATGCTTGGTCAGGAGCTTACTTGCTTCTTCGTACTATTGACTGAGTTTTTATTTATTTATTTATTATGGAAAGAGAGAAAGTGTGTTGGCATTTGTTGATGACATGTCATTTGTAAACTTGTTTTATTTTGTTCTGCCTGTTCAGGGGATTGTTCCATGTAAATACAGAGAGGATTAAGATCTCACACCATGTCTCAATCTCTGCTCCAAAATTAAAGCTCAGTGCATTGGGTGTATTGTCATTGTATCAAATCATATTACCTCGTCTATGAATTTGTCAAAAAAAACTATAGGTTTTAGACCACTGTTTTAAAACTGAGATTAGATTGATTGCTTAATCATATTTGGTTGAAACTCAGTGATTAATCCAATCCAATTAATGCTTAAATTCATATTAACCACATTAATCCATGCTGGCATGCTAAAGAAAATACCAAACAAATATGTTTGATTATATTATATAACATATTACAAATTAAGACTCAAATCAAATTTTATATAATAAATAAAGTGGAAAAGAAATACTGCTAATGGCAGGAGCAAACATTAGATAGATAATGTTAAGTCATCCAGATTGTACGAGGAAGTGCTTTTGACCTGGTCGCAACAAAAACAGACAAGTTTATAATTAACACAAAAGCTTCTTACGTCTGACACATCATTGCTCCCGGGAAAGCTTCTTACGTCTATTGTTGAGGAAGATGGCTCCAATAGAGGTTCTGAATTTGATTTGTCTGTATTACCTCCTGGACTTGAACAGTCCAATGACCCTATTGGTTGGTCAAATATCTTTGATATGCTAGCTCTCTTTTAGAAAAATGTCATCTTTATGGGAATAGCCAGATGAGAGCCATAAGAAGGACCGTCATTATACCAAGACAAGCATATGACATTTGAGGCGCTTAACTAAAATTGAAACATATGATCCAATACTGCAGTTGCTAGGATAAAGAAGCCAAGCACAACATTTGCTATTTGGGTTAAAAGGAAGTGTCAATGCTCTCCTGAGTCTTCCTAGCTCTGTTTTCATGAAGCAAAGTAAACCTATTAAATGCAGAGTCCAACAATAGTCAAGGCAAAGATCTGTTATAACCAAGTTGGACATGAACCACTTGAAGAACCAATGTTAAGCACAAAGAGTGCTGCAGTATATGCATTTAATATATAAATGAAGTGGAAAGATTTTAATCTTTGTTCATCCTTTCTATTAAAATTGATCAAATACAAACACAACTCATTATTAGGCAGAGAAGAAAAATCATTTAAAAACATCAGATCAACTACAAATCCAATAAAATCTGACAAAGAGAAGCCAATGAAGCCCAGATGCAAACATCACTTTCTTTTGAGAAACTTCTATCAAGATTACATAGAGGATACCCAAATTACTCTATAATATTATTATGGCAAACAAACATAAATTTTTCAGCTAATGTAATTTTTCTGTTTTAAATACCAGTTTAGAAAAAACATTTCCAGGTACTGATCAATGATTATTTTGAAATACTTTCCGTAAATGCCAGCTTGCTCATCTCTCATTAGGGTTTTCAAATGTTACAACTAAACAAAAATAATTCAAAACTCTGTTTGTGGATTTAGTGAAGTTTCTGTTTGTGTTAAATGATTATGTTTGTGCCATAGTTTTCATAGAATTTTGGTTTTAAACCTGTAAAGATGCAATTGGTGGCACATATAGGACTAGTCTCATCATTTTGTATTGAACTGTAGTTAATGGAAAATAAAAAATGGAATGAAAGGCTTGTGAGAGTGGATCTTTGGAAGTACCATATCACCATTTCACAAAAATACATATTGGAAATATAAACAAATGATCCCCAAGCTTCTTTTAAAAAATAAACAAATCCTAATAAAAAAATTTTTAAGTCCTAAAAATTCATATGGGTGGTTCTTTCTCACTTAACCCAGTTACTTAGACCAAATTGGAGAATAAAGAATAGAATTAAATTTTATTTCCCACCGTAATATGAATGAGCACTCTAAAATGAGTGTAATATGATGAACATGTTAATATTGGTGTCAGCTTGTCTTATTGAGTAAGCAGCAGGAAATTTATAATAACAAAACGTCTAGCTTTCGATGCAATAAAAGATCTGTGTTAATATTCAAGATAATGGATGAAAGAATGTGATAATATAACAAGAACACTAGTATTAGGCTCCTAAAAGTAGGATATGTTAATCATAGGCACAATTTTTAACGACTAGAGCCAAAGTCATAGAACTTGGAACAATGGAGTAGTATTTGTACTAGGAAAAGGCTGCCAAGTAGCTATCACAGTTTATATGTTGAAGGCATGTTTTTATCGTGTTTGTTAGCATAGTAGTTTGGTAAAATTCTAATTTTAAGGTGGATTTCTCTATTGTTTTGTAGAATGCTTAATTCTTTTTGGTTTAAAAATTCTAGTTATATTGAAATAAGTAGGAATAATGTAGGGTTACCTTGTAAAATTCAGTGTTCTTGAATCAGAGTCAAGGTCCAAGAAATATTACTGTTTCTAGTCATGTGGTTAGGACGTCCACAGTCAAGAAGCCAAAATTTCTCTTGCTGCTGAACTACATTCTGGAAAGCATCGGACAAACCACAGTTGTGTACCCTTGCTTTTATAGGTTTCCTTCTTCAATAGTTCTTGGTTCTATACAACATACTTGGTGAGTACTCCCAAAGTCACAACCTTTTTGCAAATGCCAAAACTTCTGGCAATATTAAACATCACGACTTCCTTTTAAACCAACAATCTTTTAAAATGTGACTGTTTAGTTTACTGCATTGGAAATCTATATAGACTGCAAGAACTGGCAGATTAAGACCCAGTGGCCTGTCCAGTCCACATTAAGTTTTAAAAGCGTTTTAAGTCATTAGACTGTTTTAAACTACAATTGAATCAGGTGAATGCCGATCCAATGAATTTGATGATGTGGTATGACTTTTGCTAAAAGATGTAATGCACCAATATAAAACCTACTTCACATGCCGAGGCGGTCTCGTGCTACCATGTTTGATCTTGTAGCTGACATTCCATTAATCCCATCTTAAATTATATGCAGCATCTTCATTGCTTTTATCTCCAGAAATAAGAAGCTAATATCATATCACACATAGTGGTTCCTAGATTCCCTAGCTTATATTACGTAAAAAGCATACCGCTCTTCTACAACGTGCAGTATGGATCTTGCATGTTACTAAGTTCAAAACAATGAAGTGACCTGGACAAAAAAAAACTCAGCTGTTAGGATAGTACAAACTTCTATGTAACAGATAAAATTTCACATATCTTACTAAAAATACTCATTGAAGTAGTCATCATAATTTCTCTAGGCAGAATGAGGAGCTCGGCCATTACCATTATTTGTAGCTTCCTTTTTCAAAAAAGTCAAACATGTTTCAAATTTAAATGTATTATAACAAATTAAGTTGTGATAAAAATGCGTAAGTTTTTCCAAAATAGTAGTATATAAGCAAGAATCATCTTCCTGTAATTTTTTTTCCAGAAGATTCAAACATGTTTCAAATTTAATTGTAATATAACAAATTAAGTTGAGATAAAAATGCGTAAGTTGTCATAATACCCTTAAACTTAAGATGAGGTGAAGCTAAAATCTACCTCAGAGGATCCTTGATAACCATCCAAAACATCCTACGTACCCTTAAACTTAAGATGAGGCAAAGCTAAAATCTATTAGGATCTCCACCGGAATCCTTTAATTGTCACAATAATGTATCCAGATTGTAATTTGGAAGAACCAACAAATATTTTCTTTTCTTTGATAGGAAGGAACATAATAGTAGATACGTCATCACTAAATTGAGCAAATGAAAAATAAAGTTTCATACTTATTTCTCAAATTCAAACCCAACCCCTTAGAAACAAAAGAGAGAAAATTAAGAACCAAACAGACATATGTGACTTGAAGACAACCCCGATCACTTCTAAACTAGGAAATGTTAATTATTAACCAAAACTGTATAGAAAATTTGTAGTCAAAGAAGTAAATGTAAAAAAGGAAAAATAAATATATACCATATTCATAATCATTCAATTCGGTTTATAGAGTTGATGCACAGATATATTGCAATTAATATAAAGCAATAAGCACACCATCATTATAGATAAAGACATATCGCAGCAACCACCTCATACAGAGGAGTGATAACTTGAGTAAGGAAAGAAACACCTTCCTTATAATAGCAACTATTAACTGGCTGTGCAATCTGCTGCTTTAAAATTTCATCCATTTCCCTTGCCATATGTGCATCAAGTTTAATTAGGAAACTCTAACAGCAAACACAAAGAAGGCAGGACCAGTTTACCCACATAAGTATCCAAACTGCACTTGATAATCAGCACTCCACAATTATTATATGCCATTACAGCCAAAAAAAATTACTTAAAACAAAATAAATAATTCCAAACTAAACATTAACAAGAAAATTGGAATTTAAAGAAATTAAATGCAAAAATTTACAAAAATACCTATAATTCCCTATAGTTCCTTAATTCAGTGAATCTGTAGGCTGACATCCCTGATGTTGAGAGAGATTGAAATTCCACGATTTCCAAGGATTGAGCTTGACTCCTATTAGGAGCATTGCTCTTGTAGAACTCATCAGACTAATATTCAGCGAGAAGTATGCCATGTGAAGCTACTCTAGAACTGTAAAATCGTGGATTCACAGCTCCAATCTTTCCCAATTAAACTCTAAAACAAAATGTGTTGGACATAAAATAAACTTATAAAAAACACCTAATTTTTTCAGCAATATAAGGAACTTTTGTCTGGTACACAATAAAAAGCAGATGCCTTGTTGCAGTTGGAGGAAGTCTGTGACGACGTACAACCTAAAATAACAACTATAAACACAAAATTGCACAAAATTGCAAACTGAACAAATATTTCAAGACTTCAGTGGAAAAGAAATCATTAAAAGAGCCGCTAGATTTTCATGTATATACGAAACAGAAGCTGAAATTAATTACGCCAGAATTATTTGAAATCATTAAAATAGATAAATAAATACAAAAGCTGAAGCTTGGAACCTGAGTTATGTCACAATATTCCTCTCCCAGAGTTTGCTGTCCTGAACCTGTTGTCATTAAATAATAAAGCATCTGCCCTACAAGCCTTGTCTGCACAAAATTGATAAGAAAGCAAAATCTTAATTGCAGAAACAAGGAAGCTTAGGGTTGAAAAATCATTAATTATTAGCATAAGAACAAACCTCACTCTGATAAGCTAGAACGACTCTTTTGACTGCGTAAATAAGATTGAAAATTACATTAAAATTGGGACATTTTGAGGTCAAAAAAATAGTGAAATGGTTTGTAATAAAGATTATCGAAGAGGTGGCGAAAAGCGCCGCGGCAAGGATCATAGATGAAGGCGGCACATTGCTCGTCTTATTATTTCGAGTTGAGCCGCTAGTGGAAACCGTCGTGGCTCTCCGGTCTCCATCTCTCCCTTGTCTTGATGAAGACGCTGCGTCTTTCCTTGTTCCAAAGGAACCGTGTGGAACAAATAATACCAATATTGGCATCAATTAAGTGATATATCAACTTTTATATCAAGTTTTTTTTTTTTTTTTGGGTAAGAAACATGATACTAATTTTATTAATAACAAAAATAATAGAAAAGATAGCAACTTAATGCCAGTATAATCAGGAGGTTGAAGCAAGCAACTGAATAATTTTGGATCCTTCAAATTTACGTTCTCATAATAGCGGGATTTTGTGTCAGTGAGTTTCGGTTTTTGCAGGGGAGGGATTTTTTGGTTTCTTTTTTCCATGAGAATGATGGGTTTATTTTTTGGAATTAGAGATTTTGGTTTGATTTTATTTATTTATTATTATTCAGGTTATTATAAGAATTAAATTAAATTGAATTAATTTTTAAAATTAAACCAATTCCTTATCGATATCAATGGATTTATGAGTTTTTAGTAAAATAATTAAAAAATTTATTATTAAAAATATAAATTTATTTAGTTTTAATAAGAATATAAATAATGAATCATTAAAATCATAAATTTTATTCTTTAATTATTTTTTTAGTTAAAATTTATATTTTTTTTTAGTATTAACATAAAAATATCTCCGTAACAGTCGTTGGACTGATGATGGCATCATGCAGACTTGGTAGCCCAAGGCTTAAAAAGGATTGCTGGGCCATGACCCATAATTCTATGGGTCATGCCAACACCCGCTTTTAGTGCAGGTTGTGCTACATGAAAGACCAACAAACTAGCTTGGAAAAATGTTTTAAATACATAAAACAATTAATTTTTTGGTGGAGTAATCCACAGAGCATAAAGGCTAACCCAACATAAAATCCAAAGAGGCATGATTAAGGGGCTACAGGTCATGTCCCAAGTCTTAGTGTTGGGCAGAATCCATCTTTTAATTGATTGATGAGATTTCGACATGACGTGACCCATTATATTATGGATTGTGCTTAACTTTACAGGATTCAAATCCATCATAACTCAAAAAGCAAAATGGCATATACTCTTCCTGATCTCCTCAAATGAGTTCTTTGCAACATCATAGTGTCAGTCATGTTCTGTACAAGGCCATTGAAAATGCAATCCATCAATCAATACCCATTTGTAATAAAGTTTAGTTTAGGACAATGGACGTACTTCTTCATTGGATTTGGCAGCTACAAATTAGGCTAGAAGGAAGGAGTCTGGGTAAGATCGTCATCAAGTTTTGTTATTGATAGTTTGTTAGAGTTTTCATCATTGTGCTCGTCGTCATGAGAAATTCAATCAAGATAATAGGGTAGGTTTATTGGAAAAGATTATAAAGCGAGATCAATTGAAGAATAAAAATATTTTTATTCAATTATTTTGTTAATCAAAGTAACAAAATGATTTGGACATGTTTTATTTCTATTCACTCAATTAGAAACAATTAAATCATAATTTTGAAAGGTTAGTCTAATTTTACAGCCTAAACCATTTTTACTAGTCTTTATTTAGTTTAAATAATTAAAAGAAGAAAATAAAGATAAAATGATATAAAAATCTTGTACTCTTTGTGTATGGATTTGAGTCGTGGTGATTGGTTTTTCGAACTGCTTTTCCACGGCTTCCTCCTACTTTGAATAATTTGTGTGTTGATTTTTTGCCCCATTAAAAAGTAACTTGTGGAAATTGCATTGATTTGTGATAATCTTCATGAACATACAAGATATTTATGAGCTATCACAATAGTGTTTTTCAAGATGACAATATCATCAATTCAGTCGCACAAGTTATATGTATAATAAATAAATATTAAATAATTATGTGTTGATTAATTGACTTTTTTGCCCTATTAGAAAAATATACTATAGAAAGACATAATGTTTCAATCATTTTTTTGTCAAGAAAACTGACATTTTTCAATTGACATTTATGTGTTACTCTTTGTGTATGGATTTGAGTCGTGGTGATTGGTTTTTCCATCTGCTTTTCCACGGCTTCCTCCTACTTTAAATAATTTGTGTGTTGATTTTTTGCCCCATTGGAAAGTAACTTGTGGAAATTGCATTGATTTGTGATAGTCTTCATGAACATACAAGATATTTACGAGCTATCACAATAGTGTTTTTCAAGATGACAATATCATCAATTCAGTTGCACAAGTTATATGTATAATAAAAAAATATTAAATAATTATGTGTTGATTAATTAACTTTTTTGCCCTATTAGAAAAATATACCATAGAAAGACATAATGTTTCAATCATTTCTTTGTCAAGAAAACTGACATTTTTCAATTGACATTTATGTGTTACTCTTTATGTATGGATTTGAGTCATGGTGATTGGTTTTTCCAACTGCTTTTCCACGGCTTCCTCCTACTTTGAATAATTTGTGTGTTGATTTTTTGCCCCATTGGAAAGTAACTTGTGGAAATTGCATTGATTTGTGATAGTCTTCATAAACATACAAGATATTTACGAGCTATCATAATAGTGGTTTTCAAGATGACAATATCATCAATTCAGTCGCACAAGTTATATGTATAATAAAGAAATATTAAATAATTATGTGTTGATTAATTAACTTTTTTGCCCTATTAGAAAAATAGACCATAGAAATATATAATGTTTCAATCATTTCTTTGTCAAGAAAACTGACATTTTTCAATTGACATTTATGTGTTACTCTTTGTCTATGGATTTGAGTCGTGGTGATTGGTTTTTCCAACTGCTTTTCCACGGCTTCCTCCTACTTTGAATAATTTGTATGTTGATTTTTTGCCCCATTGGAAAGTAACTTGTGGAAATTGCATTGATTTGTAATAGTCTTCATAAACATACAAGATATTTACGAGCTATCATAATAGTGTTTTTCAAGATGACAATATCATCAATTCAGTTGCACAAGTTATATGTATAATAAAGAAATATTAAATAATTATGTGTTGATTAATTAACTTTTTTGCCCTATTAGAAAAATAGACCATAGAAATATATAATGTTTCAATCATTTCTTTGTCAAGAAAACTGACATTTTTCAATTGACATTTATGTGTTACTCTTTGTGTATGGATTTGAGTCGTGGTTGGTTTTTCCAACTGCTTTTCCACGACTTCCTCCTACTTTGAATAATTTGTGTGTTGATTTTTTGCCCCATTGGAAAGTAACTTGTGGAAATTGCATTGATTTGTGATAGTCTTCATGAACATACAAGATATTTATGAGCTATCATAATAGTGTTTTTCAAGATGATAATATCATCAATTCAATCGCACAAGTTATATGTATAATAAAGGAATATTAAATAATTTATGTGTTGATTAATTGACTTTTTTGCCCTATTAAAAAATTAGACCATAGAAAGACATAATGTTTCAATCATTTCTTTGTCAAGAAAATTGACATTTTTATTAATTTTTAATTAATTTATAGGTTGTTAATTAAATTGATTACTTTTGAGAGAGTAATTATAATATACCAAATTGTTCTTATTTTTACTCTTGTAATAAAAATATAATTTAAAAGACATAATTACTTACATTTAACTACTCAGTGTCGTGGGAAACATGATATTAAGATAGTTAATTGATTAATGCTAATAAAAGTGTGGAAAGTGAATATACCAATTTAAACTTTAAATTGCATAAATAAGTCAAGTCTAGAACGGTGTTATTTGGTTTCATAAAGTTGACATTTTCAATGCTCTATAACAATTAAAGTTGTTACCTGAAAATTAGTTTTTGAGGAAAACTAATATTCTTATTTTTTAGTCAGTACAGTATTTCACATATAATAATATTTGTGAGATGAATCAGTATAATTGCATTTGGGTAATATAATTTTTAATATCTTTATATAGTTCATAGAGCAAGTATAAGCAGAACAAAAGAAAGTATAAGCCATGAATGTTGTCGACAACAATCAATTATAATTTTTTCATAATTTTAATTGAATTTAATATAAATTATAGGTAAAAAATAAAATTTTAAGAGTAAAGTATTATTTAGTTTAAGGGCTTTTTTGTCTTTCAACAATTTTACAAAAAAAATAAACAATTTTTTTAAAAAAATTTGTTAGACAAGTAGAAAAATAGTTTTTTTTTTTTTTAATTTAAAGGGTGGGAATTTGTGAATTCATAAAACCATGGGTGGGACATAGTTATTTGGCCTTTAAATAATTTGAAGAAAGTGTCTGGATGTGTGTTGACGAGTTGACATGTTGTGTCATATATACTACGTTTTAAACAAATATATTATTATAAATAATTTCAAACTTTCTTACACGACACATTAAATTATTTGGATTGATTAGTTGACTTTTTGGCCCATTGGAAAAATAAACCATGGAAAGATTCATGATGATATCCAATACTAAAATGACATTAATGACCATACAATTGGTTTTCCAACAATGTTATTTAATTTTGTAAAAAGTGAATTTACCAACTTGAACTTTTAGGAAGACAATATTAAAATTTTTACTTGTAAGTCAATTTTAAAACCGCTTTATTTGGTCTCATGAATAAGACTAAATAAATAAAATATATAATAGTCATGGAGGAAAAAAAGAAAGAAAATAAGTTGAAAAAGACATTCAACACATCTCCATATTATAAATACCCAAAGTCAATCTCTTGGTACTCACAAAAGCAAAAAGATTAGTGTATTATTTTTGAAAGATGGAATTAAAATATGTGAGAGTGTGGTTGATATTGATGTTGATGTTTATTTCATCTGGAAAATGGAGGATTGAGAGTTGTTTTGAGCAAGAGAGATCTGCTCTCTTGCAACTAAAGAAGTCCTTCAATAATCCTTACTCTTTTCAAGATTGGGTTGAGGGAGATAGAAATTCATTAAATTGTTGTCAATGGACAAGGGTTCAATGCAAGAACACAACAAACAGAGTAATAGGTCTTAATCTTTGTAGGACCCGCCGCCACGAGTACCCTTGCTGCTGAAAACTGAGAGGACCTTTTATTAATCATCTGAAAATATGGGTACCCGCGACAGGAATCCTACGAAAATAAATACTACAGCAATATAATCTGAATACAAACATGCGGAAGCTGAAATACATACATCTGATATATATACATGATGTTCTGTACAACGGGCCTAATGGCCATTTCATATACATATAACCGTCTCTGTACATCTGGGTACATCTGAAAACATACAAAAGATACATATGACTCCACAGGTCCAAAACTACTATACATACTGAGATCGCGGTATGTGTGCGTACTCTCTCCGTCAGCCTCGATATAACCGCTCCTCGGAACCAGTACGAACACCTGAAAGGATGGAAGAAGGAGGGGGATGAGTGATAAAGATCACCCAGTAAGCGCTCCTTACTTCCCTCAAAACCCAAGCAAGCACAAGCAATCACAATAATCAAACATACCTGGGCCTCGGTCCTATTTATACATCTATGCGCTTGCTGGAATCTGAAACTGATTTACTGAATATCCAGATCACATTATATACTGCTTTCATTATTACTCACGTCATGATGTGTATGTCATGTCATGCTAACTGAATATGATGAATGCATGCATCTGAATGTACCCGAAGGTACCTGCTGTGCTGATCAGACTTGGTAGAACACAGGGATTCGACATCCTGGCCATGTGGGCTGAACAGTCTAGCTACTGGCTAGAAAGCTGAAATTATAACTGCTGGACGATCTGACTGGTGTCAGAAGGCTAATACTGAATGCTGCTGAATATTCTGACTGGTGTCAGAAAGCTGAATCCCACAGATGCCCCCTCGAGTTCACCTTAATACTCTCACCCGTACATCGGGTTCTGAATACTGAATACTACTGAATTCGGATCCTCTGATCCTCTCTGAAGCTACATGTAATGTCATGATATGCATATGTAGCTTATTAACTGAATTCATGCTTATCTGATGCTTATCTGAAACATTTATATCATTAATTTGAATGCACATGCTTTATTTCTCCTTTAATAATCATTTTCTAAAAATCTGCTGATGCACGGGCGTGCAGGAAAAGTGCACCAGTGTGCATGGCTAACACACGGTCCTGCATGTCATGGGCGCACGGGCGTGAGCCCGGACGTACGGGACCGTGTGCTGGTCGTGCACCTGGTCGTGCAAGCTACTGAAATTTACTATTTACTTCACTGAAAATACTTACGCACGAGCGTGCACCCGGAGATGCACGGGCGTGTGTCTGAAAATCTGGCCGTGTATACAGCGTGCACACGGGTGTGCATCTGGAAAAACAAAGGCGCACGGTCGTGCCATGCAGGCGCACGGCCGTGCGTCTTGTTCTTCAACAAGAGCACCGCCTGGAAACTTGCCTTAAACTCATGCCAATTCACATTCATTCACCAATTCACTTCAATAACACATTCCCAGCACCTCAAACAACACAATTCAAGCTTCATATGCAACATGCACTCATTCATCACAAATCTACCATGGAAGCTTCTTGATTCTCTCACTAAAGCACACACATAACACATGCATGCTTCAAAGGTGGAAATTCATCATCAAAATCAACATGCAAGGCCATACAAGCATTCCAATCATTTATCCACATGTAATTAATTCATCCATGGCATCAAAACTCACAAACATGCTGGGAAATTGCGAGAAGAAGTGAAAGAACACTTACTTCGCGCCATTGCTTCGGAAAGTTAGCTTTCGAACTAATCTCTATGCTCTCTCTCCGGATTGGGAGCTACTTGCTGCTGGTTCTCTTCTCTAATGATGGGAGGAACTGAAAAGGAAGAGAGAAACTTTGGCTAAAGAGAAAACTTGGGTGAGAAAATGTCTAAATTGCTCACGGCTCACTTATATACTAGGCCACGCACGGGCGTGCACCAATGGTGCACGGGCGTGCATAAGGGAAAATGAACTTAATTTATTTCCCGCGCATTCGTACGATCGAATCCTTCCGAAATGATTCGTACGAAGGCCACACAACTCTGGAAACTTACTAACTCACCCCTGAACTTATTTAGACTCCCAATCTCTCTCTGAATCTCGTTTCTAACCCCAAAACTCTCCCCTAAGGGCTTTTCTAACCTGGGATGCTACAATCTTGTCTCTTCAAGAAAACGGGGACTAGGAGAGTGGAACCTAAATGTTTCTTTATTTTCTCCTTTTCAAGAATTGGAAACACTTGATTTGAGATTCAATCATATAGTTGGTTGTATTGAGAATGAAGGTATTTTACTGTCCATCCTTATAATAATTTGATTTAAAGGTATGTTGATTTTACCTTATTAAATTTAATTTATTAATAAGATTTCTTTTACAGGTTTTGAAAGATTATCACATTTGAATAAACTCGAGGGTCTTTACATCAGTGATAATATGTTTAACGACAGTCGTATTTTATCCCCTCTGAGCGAGCATTCATCTCTCAAGAGTTTAAGTTTAGCTTATAATCAATTTAGAGAACTAAATCATTTTAATGGTATTGTTCTATTGCATAACATAATTGTTAATTATATATTATTACTATTATTAATATTATTGGATTGTTTTTAGTTTCAAGGTTGAGCAACTTGGAGTATCTTGATTTAAGTGGTAACATCTTCAACAATAGCATAATATCATGTGTGTCTACTCTCTCTTCATTAAAAGAATTATATATTGATAACATTGGATTGAGAGGAACATTTGATCTACAAGGTAAGCTTGCTTCTCAATTTTGATTCCTCTAATGGATAGCAAGATTTTATGTATGGTATCTCCTTGGTTTGGCAAATTGAAAAATGTCATTGGCAAACTTGAAAACATAATTTAAAATTAAACTAATAGAAAAACTTTTATTGTTACACAAATTAGAAGTAATGGTCTTTCATCTTCAATAGAAATATTTCTAAATAATATAAGGAATGTTTATAGGTGTTGTACATTTTCTTTTTGTTTTTCTTTAGTAGTTTGAAGGATTAGCATATCAAATACTTGTTATTTTAACTCGCTCTTATTTAACTATTCCTAGAATTGGAGTCTTTGAGCAACTTAGAAGTACTGGGGATGGGAGGAACAAAGATTAACAAAATTGTGTTCTCAAAAGGTAATGACAATGACATGATTTTGTTAATAAGTTTACACTAAAACCTAACATAATAATCTAACATTTGTTATTGTTTTCCTACAATTTTTCCTTTATAAGATGTACAACAACACACAAGCACATGTACTTATCATCTTTTGGATTTAAAAGTAGTATTTCTATTACAAATATATTAGTATGCCTTAAATCAAATAAATTTAAAGAACTTTTTTTTTTTTAAATAAGAAAACATTAAAAATAGTTGTATTTGAATCTTTTCACATACACGCAGGAGATACAAGTTTGAGGAAGTTATATTCACTGTATCTAAGAAATATGAGTATTAATGATGGAAGCAGTCTCTTACAGACATTGAGTACATTGCCATCCCTACAAGATTTTCGACTCTTATATTGCAATATCAGTGGAAGGCTTCCTAGTCATGGTAAATATGTTAATGCTGCCCATCAAAAAAGAATATTAAATTATTTTAGTAAATTTTGTTTTGTTTTTTCATCAAAAATAAATGAAAGCATTGAATTTTGATTTATAATAAAGGATTCAGTGATAATAAATTGAAAATTGATTTAGATATTTTTTAAATATACAATATTATATTTTTCACATATTAAACTGAAAATAACAGAAATTATTTTCTAGTAGACATTTTAATATTATATGTCTAATTAAAATAGTCACTAATAAGGGTATTTCAGTAAATGTAATCAAAAGAGTTAATTTTAATAGAATTTAGGTGTTAAATGACCTTTTTATTTATTTAAGTTAATAATCTCCCTAATATGAATTAATTTTTGGCAATTACTACTTACGAATAAACTTGATTAATAAATCAAATTGCTCCTATTACCATATTAAATGCTTTACCCCTAAACTTAAAATGAAAAAAAAATTAATTATTAATTTTAAATGATGTTATTTACGTAAGCAAATTAATTATTCAAATTTCTGTATTATTATACATTTATTATTTTATTATAATTTTAAAAATAACATTAATATTATCATTTATAATATTAATAAATGATAAAATTTCTAGTTTAAAATCTCATATTTAAAAATAACATTCACGTATTTAATAACATTCACCAAATGGCTAATTTTGATTATTAATGTTTACAGATTTGTCAAGTTTCAAGAATTTGAAAATTTTGAACATTGAATACACTCATATTGACAACAACTTTCTTTGGATGCTCAATGGATCATTTAATTCCCTTCAGGCTTTAGGGCTGATTGAAGCTAGTTTACCAAATAGGTTTTTTGAGCAAGGTTTATACTTCTCTTTCTCCCTTACATGTTTAATTAACTTTTTGCTTGCAATTCAATCAAAATCTAAGAATTATGAACTATTGGGATAAAATAAAATCGTAAATATTAATCTAAAAATTTATAATGTATGAAAAATATTAAATTTATAACTTCTCACTCTTCTTCTATATTGATTTAATTATTTTATTAAAAATTGGAATGACATCAAGTAATTAATTGTCAATTAATAAGAAATAAGACGGTTTATTTTTTCAGTTTTGCCTATGTTTAAGAGTTTGAAAGATGTGCAAACGGATAGAATTAATCTAAAAAACTTCCCTATGATATTGAATGGATCATGCAATTCTCTTGAATCTTTGGGGTTTCATGATTGTAATCTTACTGAAATCATTGAAATATTTATGTCAATAATATTTTTTATTTTTAATTTTAATTATTAGAAATTAAAATAAAAAATATTTAATAAAATTTTAGGGATAAAATATTATTTAATTTAAAGATATTTTTGTTTTTTAATAATTTTATAAAAAATTTGACTTTTACAAACTTAAGAAGAAAAATGTTATTATTTTAGCAAGCCTTAAATGTAAATAAGTCTTTTGGCCTTTAAATAAGAATGGTAATAAAATAAGCCTTTAAATGTAAAAATGGTAATTATTTTAGCAGTAAATGTCATCGCACAGTTAATTTTAAAAGGATTAAGATGTCAAGTGGCCCTTTTATAACTTCCGGTGTTTTCCTTATTTTCTTTCAAAATAAATTTTATAACTTCCGGTCTTTTACTATTGTTAATAAAATTAGTTTTCCTAAATTGATAATCTCCCAAGAAGAAAAAGAAATTAATGTTTAATTTTCAATTTAATTATTAGATAAAATATCAATTAGTTTATGAAATATCCTATTTATTTCTTTTACACATATTTTTGTTTTTATGTACAGAATTGTCTACATTCAAGAATTTAACAAGTTTAATAATCGTTCGTTTTATTATTCAAAACAACTTTCTTCAAATGTTTGAAGGATAACTTCTCTAGAGTCGATTGAAATATAGGATAGTGACATCAATGACATTTTATTTAATCAATGTTAGAATATATTTATAAATAATTGCTTCTACTATATTATGTTTTTTTGAATAAATTAAGACATGTTTTATTTATGGCCTATGCTTAAAATTAAAATGAAAATCTTTTAAATATTAATTTGGAATATTAATACTTACATAAACAAATTATTTATACAAATTTCATAATACATTAATTTATTAATTGTTTTTATTATAATTTTCAAAATAATATTTATATTATTATAATTTATAATATTAATAGAGATGAAAATTTCTAATTTAGCATATTAGTTAACTGGTTTGCAACACTCAAAATTAGTGTTCAACTAAATAGATTAACTCTAGTCTCATAGATAATTCATATCTCATAGTCCAATATTAATTTGATTAGACCTTCTTTTTTAACAATTTATTTTATTCAACATAATGAAACAGTAATTTAGATTAATATTTATGATACTTCTTATTTATTTGATAAATTTTATAAATTTTCAATTAATTTATTTTCTACTATTATTTATTAATTGTTTGATTATAATTTAAATGAAGGTTAATAATTTTTCAGTCTCCTTCTATATTGATTTAATTGTTTTATTGAAAATTAGTATGACATTAGATAATTAATTATCAATTAATATTATATAAAATGATCTATGTTTGTAGTTTTGTTAGAGTTCAAGAGTTTGAAAGATGTACACATGAATGTAATTACTCTTAAGAACTTTTTTATAATACTGATGGATCATGTAATTCCCTTAAGTCTTTTGGAGTTTTATAAAAGCAATCTCATAAACACCTTAATTAAACAAGATTAGTATTTCTCTTTCCTTGCAACATTAAGTAGTTTTTAGTTTCCCATCCAATCAAGCATAACCTATTGATAATGCTCCACAAATTAAGGATAATATTAATTTTTATTAATGTCTGCAGATTTGCCCACTTTTAAGAATTTGAAGATTTTGGACATTTATAACACTCATCTTGAGATGTTTAATGGATCTTTTCTTGAACAAGGTTAATAACTTTCTTTCTCCTTTTACAAGTTTAATAAAGTTTTAGCTTGCAATTCAACCAAAAATTATTGGTGCAGTAGAATAAGAATTGAGCATATTGATTAATTGTCAAATTAATTTCATAATTATAATTCCATTATAAAATTTTTTATTTCAGGAGTTTGTAAGTCTCTTCAACTCCAGAACTTACGCATTGTAAACAATGATTTGGTGGGTAACCTGCCTTGGTGCCTTGCAAACTTGACTTCCCTTGTAGTATTTGATATCTCATCAAATCAATTTACAGAAGAGTTTCCGGTTTGGTTGTTAAATAACAAAACTAACCTAGAACAACTTTCTCTATCTAATAATTCTCTTTCAGGTCCTTTGCAATTACCAATTCATCCACACATATTTTTGTTAGACTTAGATATATCCATCAATTCCTTCCATGGGTATATTCCAATAGAAATTGGAGTTTATCTACCAATGCTAAGGAATTTAAACATGTCTAGAAATGCTTTGAATGATAGCATGCCCTCATCCTTAGGTGACATGAAATTCTTGGATACATTGGACTTGTCCAATAATTTATTAATTGAACAAATACCTTGTGAAATGGCTATGGGTTGTTCACAATTACAACATCTTGCATTGTCAAATAATAGCTTGTCAGGTGAAATATGCTACTTGTCAAGCCATTCCAGAATCAGGTGAGCTACAATCAAGATCGTATTCTCTGGATTCATTTGATTACATCGTTGAGGTAGATTTCGATGTCACAATGAGCCAAACGTATCGAAAAAGTGTTTCCGATTAAGAGGACATTGTAGCATCCGATGTAGCTGTAGGAAGGACCTGGTTCAACGACTGAGTTGATAGGCTATCTTTTTCTCTTTCATCGCGAAAGTTATAGTAGAGGAGCTCTAGAAGCTTCTTTATTGGAAGCAGTCTCCGAAAGGATGTGGTCGGTGTTGGAGATTATGACTTGGAGGCCAATCATGTGGAAGAAGAAATTAGCAAATTGTTTCGTTGTTAAATATGTGTCTTATTTAGGTGCATTCTCTGCGCCGAAGAAGACCCGGCCTCATTACGCTGATCCACATACCACAAATAGCACAATTAAGTGTAAGTTTCCACTATACTTAATATTTTAGGTTTTTTGATGAACCAAATGGAAATTTAGCTGGAATTTATGAAATAGGTTGTCTTTGAAATTAAATTATAGTTATGGTGGCATGTATGCTTTATATTAGATGGTGGATTGTGGATTTATTGCTTTGGAAAAAAGATTATATTGTATTGAAATGGTTTCATAAAATGAATTGTGTTTAGAATTGTGGTGTGCACATTAAGTGTTTGATAAGTGACACTGGTAGTACCTTTCAACACAGTCCTGGTGATTTAGTAACCTTATGCAAATCCATTATCTATTTTTGTATCGTCAACCTCAGAAGCAGAAGCCTTTTGTCTTCCAATGAAAATTTACTGAAAAGTTTCTTCATTTTCTAATCGTAATTAGTTTATCCACAGATAAGTAATTCTATATTTAGATGCACAATTTGATGTAAATAGAATAAAATCCTCTTGGATTAATTATATTCAACAGAATAGACTTTATGAATTCATGTGGATTGTTTGGTTGATTTTAAAAAAATTGTGTTCAATGTTTAGTTTAAGTTTTATGAGTACGAATTATGTAGTTTTTTTTTTTTTTTTTTTTTGAGTTATCACAAACTTTATGAAATTTCATAGTACTCTTCCAAAACAATCAGAAAATCTAACAAGGTCAATGAGATAAAGCAAACTTCCATAAATGCCTTTTACTAACATACACCTTCCCAGCTCTGTTTTCATGCAGCAAAGTAAAACTATTATAGCAGAGTCCAACAATAGCCAAAGCAAAGATCTGTAATAACTAAGTTGGATATAAAACCCCTTGAAGAGCCATTGTTAAGCACGAAGAGTGCTGCAGTAGATGCATTTAATCTATAAATAAAGTGGGCAGGTTTTAATCTTTGTTCATCCTTTTCTATTAAAATTTATCAAATACAAACACAAATCATTATTAGGCAAAGAAGAAAAATCATTTAAAAACCTCAGATCAACTACAAATCCAGTACAATCTGACAAAGAGAAGTCAGTGAAGCCCAGATGCAAAGATCACTTTTTCTTGAGAAACATCTATCAAGATTACATAAAGGATAACCAAATTACTCTATAATATTATTGTGGCAAACTAACATAATTTTTTAAGCTAATGTAATTTCTCTACTTTGAATATTAGTTTAGAGAAAAACATCTCCAGGTACTGATCAATGATCATTTTGGAATACTTTCAGTAAATTCCAGCTTGCTCATCTCTCATTAGGCTTTTCAAATGTTACAAATGAACAAAAATAACTCAAAATTTTGTTTGTGGATTTAGTGAAGTTTCTGTTTGTGTTAAATGATTATCTTTGTGCCATAGCTTTCAAAAAATTTTGGTTTTAAACCTGTAAAGGTGCAAT
>JAJEJH010001497.1:0-24449 GCA_026122585.1 Anacardium occidentale | reverse complement strand
CAGTAAAGTGGACGCTATTTTGAGTTGGCCAAAGCCGAAGACAGTGAAAGAAGTCAGAAGCTTCCTTGGGTTGGCAGGTTATTACAAGAGGTTTATTGAGGGATTCTCTAGCCTAGTGAGGCCTCTCACTGCCTTGACTAGGAAAGAGGTTCCATTTGTTTGGTCAGATGAGTGTGAGGCACGTTTTCAGGAGCTTAAGCTGAGATTGACCAGTGCTCCAGTTTTGGCGCTATCTCAGGAGGGAGTGGAGTTTGATATTTACACAGATGCGTCCCATCAGGGGATTGGAGTAGTTTTGATGCAGAGCGGTAGGGTCATTGCCTATGCCTCTAGGCAATTGAGAGATCATGAGATGAGATACCCTACCCATGATTTGGAGTTAGCTGCAGTTGTTTTCACCCTGAAGATTTGGAGACATTATCTTTATGGAATTAAGTGTAGCATTTATTCAAACCATAAGAGTTTGAAATATTTCTTCACCTAGAGAGAGTTGAATATGAGACAGAGGAGATGGCTAGAGTTGGTGAAGGATTATGACTGTGACATCAAATATCACCTAGGGAGAGCCAATGTAGTGGCTGATGCATTGAGCAGGCGAGTAACCTTATCCAGTCTTTCAGTTCAGTCAGAGCTGTAAGTTTCTTCAGGCTTCAGATCAGATCTTCTCTATATGATGAGATCAGAGACAGTCAGATGTCAGATGATTGGACTCAGAGTATGATTCAGAGGATGTCAGAGAGAGCAGTGCCAGACTTTGAGTTCAGAGATGGGATCTTGAGATTCAGAGACAGAGTTTGTGTGCCATAGAGTTCAGAGTTGAGGCAGAAGATTTTGTCAGAGGTGCACAGTACGGTGTATTCAACGCACCCAGGTAGCACAAAGATGTATTAGGATCTCAAGAAGAGTTTTTGGTGGTCAGGCATGAAAAAGGACATAGCCGACTTTGTTTCCATATGTCTGATATGTCAGCAGGTTAAGGTAAAGCATCAGAGACCCTCAGGATTACTTCATCCCTTGAGTATTCCTGAGTGGAAGTGGGAAGATATTTCTATGGATTTCATTTCTGGTCTTCCCAGAGTTTAGAGAGGATTTGATGGCATATGGGTGATAGTGGACAGATTGAGCAAGTCAGCTCACTTTCTACCAGTCAGGCAAGGCATGTCTATAGATCAGTTGGGGAGACTGTATATCAGAGAGGTGGTCAGACTTCATGGTGTTCCCAGGACTATAGTGTTAGAAAGAGACTCCAGATTTCTGTCAGCTTTCTGGAGGTCATTGCAGAGAGCCTTGGGGACCAGATTGCAGTTCAGTTCAGCATATCATCCTCAGACAGATGGCCAGACTGAGAGAGTTAATAAGATTCTGGAGGATATGCTTAGAGCATGTTGTATGGACTTCCATACTGATTGGGCAGAGTTGATTCCCCTCATGGAGTTTGCTTATAATAACAGTTATCAGGCGACTATTCAGATGGCTCCATTTGAGGCATTGTATGGTCGGAAGTGCAGATCTCCTCTTCATTAGGATAAGATTAGAGAGAGAGATTCTCTGGAGACAGTTGTGGGTCCAGAGATAGTTTAGGGGATGATTGAGCAGATCAGGATCATCAGACAGAGAATGAGACAGGCCCAGGATCGATAGAAGAGCTATGCAGACTTGAGACGTAAAGAGATTGAGTTTTCAGTAAGCGACAAAGTGTTTCTGAAGGTTGCTCCGTACAGGCAAGTTCTCAGATTTGGCAGAAAGGGGAAGTTGGCCCCTAGATTCATTAGTCCCTATGAGATACTTGAGAGAGTGGGGACAGTTGCCTACAGATTGGCGTTGCCAGCTAGCATGGATAGAATTCACAATGTCTTCCATGTATCTCAGTTGAGGAAGTATGTGGGAAATCCTTCTCATGTGCTTCAGTTTTCAGAGATTGAGTTGACAGATGATTTGAGTTATCAAGAGTTGCCAGTGCAGATTCTAGACTACAAAGTCAAAGTTCTCAAAAACAAGCAGATTCCCTTTGTGAAGGTCTTATGGCGCAGTTAGAGAGTGGAGGAAGCCACTTGGGAGGTAGAGTCTGAGATCAGGGATAGGTTCCCAGAGTTATTCAGGTAATTCCGAGGTCGAAATCTTTATAAGGGAGGAGAAAATGTAGCATCCCAGGTTAGAAAGCCCTTAGGGAAAGAGTTTTGGGGTTAGAGACGAGATTCAGAGAGAGATTGGGAGTCTAGATGAGTTCAAGGGTGAGTTAGTAAGTTTTCGGAGCCTGTGTGGCTTTCGTGTGGATCCTTTCAAAAGGATTCGATCAGGCGAGTGAGCGGGAAATGGATTAAGTCTATTTTCCCTTGTGCACGCCCGTGCACCTTTGATGCACGCCCGTGCATGGCATAGTATATAAGTGAGCAGAGAGAAGTTTCTCATTTTTCTCACCTATTTTCATTTCTTCAGCAATTTCTCTCTTCATTTCAGTTCCTTCCATCATTAGAGAGGAGATTCAGCCTCCCGTAGCTCCCAATCCGGTGAGAGAGCCAAGAGATAATTGATAGAGAATAGCTTTTAGAGGCAATGGCGCGAGGTAAGTGTTCGTTTACTTCCTCTCGCATCTTTCCCAGCATGTTTGATGAGTTGTGATGCTTGGATGAACTTTATACATGTTATATGATAATGGTTGTTGCATGAAATGTTGATTTTGGCCATCCTTGATCCATGCATGTTGGTTGATCATGCTTTAGTGAGAGAAAGATGATGCTTCCATGGTGAAATGCTTGTTAATTGATGCATGTGGAAATTGAATTTATTTATATGCTTGGTTGAGTGCTGGGAATGTGTATTGAAAGCTGATTTGAAATTGATTGTGCATTGGATGAGGAGTTGTGCATTTTCCAAGCGGTGCTCTTGTTGAAAAACAACACACACGGCCGTGTTCCTGCATGGCACGATCGTGTGCCCTTGTTTTTCCAGGCACACGCCCGTGTGCACGCTGTGTGCACAGGCAGAAAATGAACACACATGCCCGTGTGCCCTAAGGTGCACGCCCGTGTGCAAGGTTTCAGTGAAAATCTCCATAAATTCCAGTAGCTTGCACGGCCAGACACACGACCGGTGCACGGTCCCGTGTGTCCAGGTACAGTCCATGTGCCTTAGCCACACACGCCCGTGTGTGAGACCTGCACGCCCGTGTGCTTTGTCCCACACGCCCGTGCACCTACATTTTCCAGAAAATGATTATTAATTTAATAATTAAGCATGCGAATTCAGAAGAAAGGCTAAATTGCTTCAAATAAGCATTAGATAAGCATGAATTCAGATAATAAAGCTGCATATGCATTCCATGGCATTACATGTAGCTTCAGAAAGGATCGAAGGATCTAAATTCAGCAGTATTCAGTATTCAAAACCTGATGTACGGGTAAGAGTATAGGGTGAACTCGATGGGGCATCTGTGGGATTCAACTTTCTGACACTAGTTAGAATGTTCAACAACATTACAGTTTCAGCCTTCTGACACCAGTCAGATCGTTCAGCAGTTATTATTTAGCTTTCTAGCCAGTAGCTAGACTGTTCCGCCCACATGGTCAGGATGCCGAATCCCTGTGTTCACCAAGTCTGATCAGTCCAGCAGGTACCTTCGGGTACAGAGAGGTATTCAGATGCATGCATCCACAGTATTTTCAATAGCATGGCATGACATACACATCATGACATGAATAATAATGAGATCAGTGAATAAATGATAAACAGTTAAGCAGTTTCAGATTCCAACAAGCGCATAAATGTATGAATAGGGCCGAGGCCAGGTATGTTTGTGATTGTTTGTGCTTGCTTGGGTTGAGGGAACTAAGGAGCGCTTACTGGGTGATCTTTATCACTCATCCCCCTCCTTCTTCCATCCTTTTCAGGTGGTTCGTGTTGTTTCCGAGGAGCGGTTGGATCGAGGCTGGCAGAGAGGGTCCACACCACGATCTCAGTATGAATATATCAGTTTTGGACCTGTGTGGTCGTTTTGTAAATGTTTATGTAACTAGATGTACAGAAACAATCTGGATGTATATGGAAAAGGCCATTGGGCCCATTGTATAGAAAGACAATATATACTTCAGTTTATGTATTCCAGTAAAGCTTCCGCATATGCAGAATTGTATAGTATCAGTTATATTTTTTTTCGTAGGATTCCCGTCACGGGTACCCGAGTTTTCAGATTATTAATAAAAGCTCCTCGTATTATTCAACAACAAGGGTATTCATGGCGGCGGGTCCTACAGTTATAGAGAAAGATTAGCCAATAGCCCAACATCAGATTAAAAATTCAGAGCCTATTAAAGAGAGAGATTCCATGAGCATGGCTAAAGGTAAGTGTTCCCTTACCTCTTTTGTAATAGCCTAGGGGTAGAATTGTCTTTTAAGCTTTGAAATCGAGGGTAAAAGAGAGTTTTTCATATAGAAAGTAGATTTGAGAGGGTCAAGGGTAGAAGAGTTATTTAAAAGGCTTTCGTGGTTTATACATGGATATTCTGGAAAGAATATTCCAAATATGGTGTAAGGAGAGAAAGAGATTTTGAGTTTTTATAGGGTGCACGACCGTGTGTCTTGTACGCACGCCTGTGTGTCAAGTAAAAGAGCCATAAATGTTTCATTTTCTCGTATTTTCGCTCAGTTTATTTTCCTTCAGCTTTTCTTTTCTCTGTTTTCGAATGAACCCTAGGCAAGAAACCATCTAACCCATAGTTGATAATCAAGTTAGAGATCCAACAACATCTAAAGAGAGGACGCAATGATGAGAGGTAAGTATTTCTTTACCTCTTTCACTTAGGTTTATAGTATTTTCCTTTGATTTGAGCCTCCTTGGATGACTATTGTGTGTTGAAGATGCATGTTGCTGTGATTTGATGATGAAATGAGATAATGGATGATGATTTATGAGGCTATTGTGAAATGCTTGATGATTTTGATGCTTGGGAATGAATTTATGGGAAATGTATGATTTTAGTATGCTTTATGTTGAATGAATGAAATGAGGATGCTTATTGGCATCTATATTTGATGTATAAATGCTTGATTGAGAAATAGTGTTGTGTTGAGTTGAGTTTACTGGGATTTTTTAGGTTTCCAGACGCTTTCAACAAAATCTAAGTTGAGCACACGACTATGTACCTGAGGGCACACGCCCATATGGCCTCAATTCTACATGAACACTACCTTACATGGCAATCGTGTACATATGAAATCCAAACACATGTTAATGCAGTCGATGCACATGCCTATGTGCATAATCCTAATTTCACACGCCCGTGTAGGTAAGACATAGGATGGTATTGAGGCAGCTACACATTTGTGCAGTGTGGTACATGCCCTTATGCCTTAGATGCACACCCGTGTATTCACACCATACGTCTGTGTGGTTAGCCAAAGTTTGATAATATTTCCAAAAGCTAGCACGTCTAAGGACACGGCTTGAGCACGACCCTTTGTGCCTTCACAAACGCCCGTGTCCCAAGCATAGCATACCCGTATGCCTTAAGAAAAACCAGAAAAACAATTTTAAAGCATATTTAAAGTGAAGAAAAGCAATCCCAAGCAACTTTAAGCCATTTTTAAGCACAAAACATTTAAGAATAATGAGATATAACAGCATATCATGTGTGATTATCAAAGCATAGAGCATGACCTATCACATGAGATATTTTCAGAAACGGATCTAAAGATCTAAAAACATCTTTTAAAAGTATAGTTATACGATGTTTCAGACATCAGTTAGGGGTGGATACGAAGGGGCACCTGTAAGTTCGCAAGCCGCTAGAGAGGGAAACTAGCGTTCACTAGAGAGGATATGGTCTTTGACCAAGCTTGTTAAAAAGAGTGCTGGTCGTGCACGAGTCTTTTCATTATAGGTTTGAGCTCACACAACCAAGATGTTGAATCCTTGTGTTCATCAGTCTGGCTAGCATAGCAGATATTTTCAGATACAATATTTTTTTTTACCGTTTTCAGTTTATACTATATGTATAAATATACAAGATCTTCATATAAGAGTTTTTATATCAGAAAGAGTTTCAAGAAAAGAAAGAGTTTTTAGAAATCAAACCTACGGGGCAAGTTTGATTATTAAGGAGCATTTACATGACATCAAAATATCCATAACATTTCATGTACAACATTCATGAGAAATAAGAACAGATAAAGATAAGAGTACAATAGAAAATAGATGAAACCTCTAAAAGAAAGAAAGTAAAGAAATAAGAGATAAGAATTAACGAATAAGAAAACTGTAAGTAGAGAACAACGAGATATGAGATTTAAGATCAGCTTATGCCCGAGACTTATCTGTGTTAGAGATAGGAAATGTTTATTGAGTGATTTTGTTACTCACCCCTTTCCTTTCTTTTCTCTTTTACAGGTCAGTGAGTTAGGGACTGAGCAGAAGCGATGTAGCAGTCAGATTTTAGGGACATGGCTTGGCGGTAGTTGGCATAGTTTTGGCTCGCATGCTTTTGTTTATTTCTCATGTATATGTATGTGTATTATATTGTAGTATACACTGTATGGATAACATATTTTTTATAAATGAATAACCTGGGAATTTTAGAAAAAGTTTAGTATTTTTTATTTTGTTACAGTATTTTAATTTTTCAAGCTTTCGCATATTTAACAGAAATTATGCTTTTGAAAATGTAAGCAATAGTTAGTTTTTTTTTGTTATGGGGATTCTTGTCATAGGCATATTTTCATATTTTCAGTATAATGATATATAATATATATATTTTTTAAACAATTGCATACAGTAGGCCTATGGCAGGGGTCACTACATCTTTCCCCTTATTTCATAGCATGTCTTTGTTGTTTACATTCTTGAGAAATATTACTGTGTGTTTGAGGCTCATTTAGCATGTCTGATTGATGAGATAATGTTTTAAATGATTATTGATGAGATATTGTTGAGAACCTTACTGTATATCTGTTTTGATGCTTTATTCTAAGAGATATGTGTATTTAGCATGATTTGATAAGATTTGATGATTATATATATGCTATTGTTGATGCTTCAAGCTTATAATATTAGTTGATTAAGATTTGGAAATGTTTGGATGAGAAATAGCTGGGATTTTTGGGTTTTCAAATGAGTATTACATAGATTGAGTTGAGTACACAATCGTGTAGCCTTATTTCGATAATTACACAACTATGCATATTAGCCATGTGATGCGTTAAAAGTTTAAACCCTAACTTCCTAGCAAGTGTACTAGTTCAAAGTAATACGGGAAGTATTCAGGGTGTCGTATCCACGGGATCGCGTAAGCAAGTACCAAGATGGCACCACTCCTAATTTTATCTAAACTATCGAATTTGAGTCTAAAATAAATAAAAAAAAAATAGAATCAAAATAGAATCAAGCAATTAAGAAACACGCCTAAGTAAATCGAATAACAATATGTGAGAAGATGCTAAGATTTCGGGTTCACTAATTCACTCCAATGTAGGTTTTTCGTATGCGTATATATATCTTATGTTATTCATGTGACAACGGAATTCCCTAAATTGATCAACATTCTTTCTCAAGCAATATTAATCCTATTTAAAACTCTAATAACCTAAATATCTCTATCTAGGTTAAATTAGATGAAAATGCATTAAGTTCTATGGAATCCACTAGCTTTCGGCACAAGCCTATTGTGCCTATGACTATTGCATGTATTATCAAATATATCTCTATATTTAATTAATCCACGGTTCGTATTCTAGATGCTTTTATGCAATATCACCTCTCGGTCTCAATCACACAACAGAAATTCTATTAAAAGTGGTCAAGTTTCAATAGACATTAAGTTCAGAATGCAAACTCATATGAAATAATATGTTCGTAAATTATAATTGAAAAACCCTATATATTCATGAATTAGCTAGCCCTAATCTTAGCAAAAATTATTTAGTTCATCTTTAAAAACAAATAAGCAATAAGATTCAAGCAAATTATAAGCATAATGGAGAAAATAAGAATAAAACCAGATGAATATTGAATCTCTTATTGAAGTTGATGAAGAAAAATTCTCACAATTGCATTCCGAAGAGCTTTTGATTGAATCCCCAAATTCAAATATTCAAAATCTGAAAAGTGTGTGAAGAAACTCTCAAAAACTCCCCTAGGACGGCTCTCTTTTATTCTAAAATTACAAAGATATATATATAGTTAGGGTTTGGGAAGAATTTCAGTCAAACTGAAATTCTGTGAACAGTGTCCATGCTGCGGCATGATGCCGCGGCCTGTAGCTTCTGGAATCCGAAATTTTTGTCTTCATCAAAGTTGTAGCCCTGGATGTCTAGTTTTGTTTGAATTTTGAATCACCTCATTTGGACTTCGGAATCTCAAGTTATGACCATTTTAGTGCTCATTAGTCAGACACAGAATTTCACCAAGAAGATCTGAATTTGCAGCAACGGTTGAGAGCCCAAACGAACTCGGATTTTTCCCCATAATAGCTTTTTGAAAAGCTTGAGATGTCCACTACAACTTCAATGAAGATGACTTTGTCATTACAGAACTAAAACATATTTAAAATCCTCATTCTCTGCTGTAGCGCGCAATACTCTCCTTTTCCCTTTTTTGCTCTAGCTGCTCATTCTTCTTTAGACTAAAGTCAAACCTCCAGCTAGTCTTTCATAAATGTCTTTTTGGCTTGATTTCCATTGAAATCACATCAAAATCAACATTTCCTACAAAACCAAACATGAAAACCCGTGATCCCGAAATATGCACATAATAAGGGTAAAATGGTCAAATCACCCTTAAAACTCTATAAATTGACCACGAAATTATACATGCAATTGACACTTATCACAACCCCCAACCAGCGTTTTGCTAGTCCCTAGAAAAATAAGCGAATTACTGGAATAAAAGAGGATCAAAACCTAAATGAAAATACAATTAAAACTAACATATTCACTAACTATTTAAACCACTTCCGTATGTTGTCACGGTTGCATTTAGCATATGCAACAAGCCTTTAAACCCCTAGGTGGCCCTAGTGGACGAGTTATAGTCTCGTGAGGGTTTCCAGTGATGCTACCCACAAACATCATTTACCCTATCCCTAAAAAAAATATAGCAAGCATATAATATTACAACAACACGATATTTAACTCGTACAATTGTCTCATGAACTACGACAATTAATCAATACACAACGTACTAACCTCATTCTCCTTAAAAGTATTTCAAAACAACACACCACTACTTTATCAACTTTCACATCCATTTCATTCACAAACCATCAACCAAACTTTCAAAATATATCTATGCGTGCATCCACATATACAAGTGACTGAAAACAAATTTTATAAACAAGTTCCCCAGACAAACCATTCAATTGTCTTCCCTTGATCTATTAGTGACAATGCTTCGACCTTAGATGTTATGAATTTTATGCTCATTATGTATCATGGTTAATAATATTTTTCTTTATTGGTCTTTTCTTTTATACATAATTTTTCAAGGCTTTATTTGGTTTCCTTAGATTGTGAACTAGTCTTTTTACGCAAGCAATCGATACTTGTAATACCATTGCCCGGTTACTTAACTAATCACATACCTAAGGTGCTTTGCATACTCTTATCTCTAGTCACTTTCCACGGGTCACTCACGGTGGACATGCTAACCCCCAACCTACTCAGCAACTAAGACATTGGAGTAGTTGAAATTTTAATTTATGCCCTTGATGTTTTCTTCATCCATATATGCATTTTATCTAAGAATCTAAGCAATGTGCATTTTCAACCATAGTTTAAACAATCATCAAGTCCATCTAAGGGTTTTTAAATTTGTCACTTGCATATATGAACACAACACACAAACAACTCCTTAAGTTTAGTTAACAACCATACATACCTCAAACCTGAAAATTTCAATTTCGTAGCATGTGTTTCTCCATACTTCTAAATCAAACAAAGCTAGCTTATCATATACCAATTGTTCATCATAGTTATGTATAATCATGGACATACGAGCTAATTCAACACACATACTAAAACAAAAAACAAAAAATTTAAAAAATACCAAAAATTTGTCACTGATGTTGCCATTTATGCAATCTAGTTCTAACTTTTCCTCACCCCCAACCTAGCATTGACATTGTCCTCAATGGCAAATGAGAAAAGTAAAAAATTAGAACTACTTCTCTTGTTTTACGTGAGTGTCCTTGCTTGCTTGTGCATTGGAATTTGAAACTTAGAAAAATTCTCCACAACCAATGCTAATAACAAAACAACCTCACATAATATTGTTAGATTACATCAAGTGGACAAAAAAAAATTTTAAAACAAGAAAAACAAAGAATAAAGAAATATAAAGGATACAACTTGGGTTGCCTCCCAAGAAGCGCTTGTTTATAGTCTTTAGCTTGACTTGATAGTGGTCTTCTTAGGTTGGATCATTCAATAGGATAGAGACTTTGCCTTTTCTCCATCCACTTTCTTTGTAGTACTTTAATCGTTGCCCTTTGACCGTATATATGCCTTTATCCTTGTGCTTTACCTTCATAGCTCCTTTAGGAAAGATTTTTGTGACAATGAATGGACCAATACCTCGAGCTCTCAACTTTTGAGGAAAGGGTTGATATTGGGAGTTTGAGAAAAATCTTTTGTGGCCACCATCAAGTTTGTTCTTTGTAGGTTGTTGGTCTCGTCATTTTTTAGGTTTGTCTTGATCAATTTGAGCTTTGTCATTTATAGGATTTATTTGTCCTTTACTCACTTCCACTTTATGACATGTCTCTTTTTCATTAGAGGGATTTACGGCTTTATATACTTTGAAGGTCACTACCTCATCATCAACTCTCAATTTCATAGTCCCTTCTCTCACATCAATTAGTGCCCCCCCAGTGGCCAAGAATGGTCTTCCAAAAATCAAAGGCATTTCAATATCTTCTTCCATATCCAACACAAGAAAATCCACAGGAAATATAAATTTATCAACCTTTACCAACACATCTTCCACAATACCTCTTGGATACGTGATCGATCTATCCGCCAATTGTAAGGACACTGTGGTAGGTTGTGGTTCTCTAAGTCCTAATTTCTTGAAAATAGACAAAGGCATTAAGTTAATGCTTGCCCCTAAATCACATAAAACATTAGAGAAAGAAATTGAACCTATAGTGCAAGGAATAGAAAAACTCCCTGGATCTTTAAGCTTCGGTGGCAATTTATTTTGGAGAATGGCGGAGCACTCCTCTGTGAGTTTGACTGTCTCATGCTCTTCTAATTTCCTCTTATTAGACAATATCTCCTTTAAAAATCTTGCATAACTTGGCATTTGGAGCAAGGCATCTGCAAAAGGAATATTAATGTGAAGTTTCTTGAATATCTCCAAAAATTTTGCAAATTGCTTGTCCAATTGCCTCTTCTTGTATGCAAGAGGAAAAGGAGGCTTGATTTCTATTGGTTTTTGCTCCACCTCTCTTGCTACCGGTTCAACTTATTTGTCTTCTTTAGGCTTTCCTTCCTCAGGACCTTTCAGTTCTTTCCCACTCCTAAGTGATATGGCTTTCACATGTTCTTTAGGGTTTGTTTCGGTATCACTTGGTAGTGTGCCTTGTGCTCTCCCCGCTACTATGTTTGCCAATTGTCTTACTTGTATCTCAAGATTTCTGATGGATGCTTCTTGATTTTGAAATCTCGTTTCAGTACTATTGATGAATTTTGTCATGAGTTCCTCTAGATAAGATTTCTTTTCTTGAGGTTGAAACCCTGGTGGTGGTTGCTTCATTGAATTCTGATTACTCCATGAAAGACTAGGATGATTTCGCCACCCAGGATTGTATGTGTTGGAGTATGGGTTGTTTTGTTGAGGCCTACAAAAATTACCCACAAAATTAGCATTTTCAGAAGAGTACATGAATGGGTTACCTACTTGACAATCAATGCTCGCATGACCCCCTCCACATAAGTCGCAAACTACACTTTTCACTTGCATGACCGCCATTGTATCAATTTTCTTATTTAAAACTTCTATTTGGCAGCCAATGAAGAATCCACTCCATGAACTCCTATAGCTCTCCTTGGTGCTCTATCAGTTTGCCATTGGTAACTATTGGAAGCCATTTCATCTAACAGCTCGAATGCTTCCCCTGGTGTCTTCCTCATAAAGTTACCTCCTGCAGCTGTATCAACTAAAGTATAATTAGCAGGCATTAAACCATTATAGAAAGTTTGTACCTGAAACCATATGGGCAATCCATGGTGTGGGCATTTTCGGAGTAGTTCCTTGTATCTCTCTCATGCTTCATATAGTGATTCCGTGTCATATTGCATGAAAGTTGTGATGTCATTACGTAACTTTGCAGTCTTTGATGGAGGAAAGAATTTTGCTAGGAATCGTTGCGCCATCTCATCCCAAGTAGTAATTGATCTAACGGGCAATGAATTTAACCAATTCTTTGCTTTGTGCCTCAGTGAAAAAGGGAATAGTCTCAGCCTGATGGCATCGTCAGTAACCCCATTCTGCTTGAAAGTATCACAGATCTCCAGAAAATTGACAATGTGTTGATTTGGATCATCACTAGGCAAACCATTGAACTGAATGGACGTCTGAATCATCTGGATTATGCCCGGTTTGATCTCAAAATTGTTGGCCTGTATTAGTGGTCACCTAATGCTTGAAGTTGTGCCTTCGATTGTAGGAGTTGCATAATCAATCAAAGATCGCTGGTTTATGGCTCGATTTGCTTGCTCTAATACTGGCGGTGTTACTCGTTGATCCTCTGCCATTGCTCTTCTTTGCCTCGTCAACTGATGTAATGTTCTTTCTATCTCTGGATCGAAAGACTCAGTTGTCTGATTTCTAGTGCATGTCATGCACTAGATAAAAACCTGTAAGGCAAACAATACCAAGCAGTGCCGTAAAATAATAAAAACAAAACTAAACAAAAATTAAAATAACAAAGAAATAAAATGTCTAGAGTAAAATTAGAAACAGTATATCTCAATATTGACTAAGACGCAATCCTCGGCAACGGCGCCAAAAACTTGATGCATTAAAAGTTTAAACCCTAACTTCCTAGCAAGTGTACTAGTTCAAAGTAATACGGGAAGTATTCAGGGTGTCGTATCCACGGGATCGCGTAAGCAAGTACCAAGACGGCACCACTCCTAATTTTATCTAAACTATCGAATTTGAGTCTAAAATAAATAAAAAAATAAAACCAAAATAGAATCAAGCAATTAAGAAACACGCCTAAGTAAATCGAATAACAATATGTGAGAAGATGCTAAGATTTCGGGTCAATTAATTCACTCCAATGTAGGTTTTTCGTATGCGTATATATATCTTATGTTATTCATGTGACAACGGAATTCCCTAAATTGATCAACATTCTTTCTCAAGCAATATTAATCCTATTTAAAACTCTAATAACCTAAATATCTCTATCTAGGTTAAATTAGATAAAAATGCATTAAGTTCTATGGAATCTACTAGCTTTCGGCACAAGCCTATTGTGCTTATGACTATTGTATGTATTATCAAATATATCTCTATATTTAATTAATCCACGGTTCGTATTCTAGATGCTTTTATGCAATATCACCTCTCGGTCTCAATCACACAACAGAAATCTATTAAAAGTGGCCAAGTTTCAATAGACATTAAGTTCAGAATGCAAACTCATATGAAATAATATGTTCGTAAATTATAATTGAAAAACCCTACATATTCATGAATTAGCTAGCCCTAATCTTAGCAAAAATTATTTAGTTCATCTTTAAAAACAAATAAGCAATAAGATTCAAGCAAATTATAAGCATAATGGAGAAAATAAGTATAAAACCAGATGAATGTTGAATCTCTTATTGAAGTTGATGAAGAAAAATTCTCACAATTGCATTCCGAAGAGCTTTTGATTGAATCCCCAAATTCAAATATTCAAAATCTGAAAAGTGTGTGAAGAAACTCTCAAAAACTCCCCTAGGACGGCTCTCTTTTATTCTAAAATTACAAAGATATATATAGTTAGTGTTTGGGAAGAATTTCAGTCAAACTGAAATTCTGTAAACAGTATCCATGCTGCGGCATGATGCCGCGGCCTGTAGCTTCTGGAATCCGAAAGTTTTGTCTTCATCAAAGTTGTAGCCCTAGATGTCTAGTTTTATTTGAATTTTGAATCACCTCATTTGAACTTCGGAATATCAAGTTATGACCATTTTAGTGCTCATTGGTCAGACACAGAATTTCACCAAGAAGATCTGAATTTGCAGCAATGGTTGAGAGCCCAAACGAACTCGGATTTTTCCCCATAATAGCTTTTTGAAAAGCTTGAGATGTCCACTACAACTTCAATGAAGATGACTTTGTCATTACAGAACTCAAAATCAACATTTCCTACAAAACCAAACATGAAAACCCGTGATCCCGAAATATGCACATAATAAGGGTAAAATGGTCAAATCACCCTTAAAACTCTATAAATTGACCACGAAATTATACATGCAATTGAAACTTATCACCATGCATGCCTAAAAAGCTTAGGCACACACTTGTGCAGGCAAAAACATGACTGTGTGCTTAATCCTAATTTTACATGTTCGTGTAAGTAGGACACAAGAGTGTTTGTAGGCTATTACATGCCCGTGCAAGTATAGCACATTCTCATATGCCTTCATGCATAACTATGTCTCTTACACTACATACCCATGTGGCAAGCCAAAGTTTTACAAAAGAACTCTAGAAGCTATCATGATCGAGAGTATAACTCATGCATGACCCCGTGTATCCCCCTACATGATGGTATATTGAGCAATGCATGACCATGCACTATAAGAAAAGCACAAAGTGAAATGTGAAGCACTCTTAAGTATATCTAAGATACTTTTAAGCATACAAAACTTAATAAGAATAAGAAATAACAAGACATCATACATGATTAGCATCATATAGCATGACATGTCATTTCAATGTTTGTAGAAAGGGATTTAAGGATCCAATAATATGTTTTTAAATTATAAATGCATTATGTTCTGGACATTAGTTAAGAGTGAATACAATAAGGCACCTATTTGTTTGCACACTCATTAAAGGGGGAAACCAGTGTCCGTTAGAAAGGACATGGTTATTAATCAAGCTTGTTGAGAGAATGTTGGTTATGTATCAGTAGTTTTCAGTAGGACTGAACTCATATGACCAGGGTGTTGAATCTCTGTATTCATCAGTTTAGCTAGTACAATAATTATTTTCAAATACAGTATTTTTAGATTCAGCTTTTAGTATATACTATATGTATATATTCAGGATTTTCGGATCATAGCTACTATTTTAGAAAGAGTTTTCAGAAAACCATGTCCAAGGGTAAATTTTTATAATTATTTAGCTATCACATGACATCAGCATATTCATAACATGTCATTCTCAACATTCCAAGAGATTAAGCACTATATAAAGGCAAAAGATGCAATAGAAATAGAAAATATCATAGAAAAGAAAATGAAGGAAATATTATAGTAGAATTTAACATGATAAGCCACGAAACGTATTTGACCTTAAAACCTGTTTGTGTTAGAGATAGGAAATGCTTACTGAGTGATTTTATTACTCATCCTTTCTTTGTTTTCTTCTTTGTACATTAGTGATCTTATGGCTAAGGTAGAGGCGAGGAAGGTTGTGAGCTTTGGAATACAATTTGGCAGCAGCTAGCATGTTAATGGCTTACATGTTTAGTATAATTTTTTTTTTACTCATGCATATATGCGTATTGTATTATTAATACATGCTATATGGATAGTCTATTTTATAAATGAAAAATGTGCGAATCTTCAATACATAATTAACATTTTCTTATTATTATTAATAGTATTTTATATTTATAGCTTCCGTATGAAAGCTTTTAATTTAGCAGTAGTTTGTATTGCAGGGATTTTTGTTATTGGCTGATTATAATAATAATAATAATAATAATTAGAAATAGCAACTACAGTAACTTGTGGCGGGTGACTCCTACATGACTTGAAAGCTTTGATTATTGACAAAGTCCAATATACCCTTAATATTACACATAAGTCAAGCAGTTAATTGATCGAAAGTCACTACCTAATCACTATTTACCAAACTAAAAGTCATTGTATTGTTCGTAATTATACCTCTAGTGTCTTTCTTTATCGACAAAGAACTAAAAAATATGTATATTAGATTTTCATATGCATCCAACTTCATAAAAAATAGCTTATTCAATTTCACTACATCAACTGAATTCATAATTTCATCTTATAATTCTATTTGCCAAAAATTTTGCTCATCCAAATAATGACTTACATAAATTGCATCCTTCATAAGTTTAGTGAGTAATACCTTTTATGGGCAAGATGAGTAAATGATCTTAAATAAGTTTTTCAATCATCTTACATTGTGTGAAGGTCTAGACCGTATAGGCAACTTTATTTTTAGAGACATTATTAAATGACTTTGAAGTTCTTGAAGTGATTTAATGCAAAAAAAACTTAGTGAAATTGTGTGAAAAATAAAAGAGAAAGTGTTTATATTAGTTTGGAATATAATGTATGCAAGAATCTTAAGAAAGATTGATGAAAAATTGAGAAAGAATCAGTGATTATGCGACTAAGGTTTATGCATTACGTGAAAAATGAAGAAAAATATAGGTTTTGCTTTTATAGATGCACGTGCACGACGTGTTTCTTGATTGCACAATCATGTGTTTGCCTTATTTTTAAGAACGCCCTTAACTTCATATAGTCATGCCAATGATAGTTGTACGATTGTGGTTTTGCAAAAAATGTTAAAATTTCAGAAAATTAAATTAGATGTCATTTTCATGAGTCATGTAATCTAGATGACTCGTCATGTAATTGAAGACATGCATGGTCGTGCATGATTTTAACACACAGTCGTGTGTGACTAAAAACTTGTTGGATTTTATATAGAAAATGCAGATTCCAAAAATTGAATCAAAACATCACAAGCCATAAATTTGGGATATTTTGACCATTTGAAGTAAATCAATATACGAATTCAAATGTTGGTGAATTTTGAAAATAAATTCAAATTGATTTGACTTGAATCCAAGTTAAGCATATGTTGTAACAACCACCAAGCATACTTGCAAGAATCAATCAACCACTCAACAACAACAAATAATTATTTAATCAAGCATATTTTCTCAATATCCTAATTCAAACATGATCATCATCTATATAGCATATAGTTAAACATGTAAAAAGTAACTTACTTGGATTTGCCATACACCAACTTTGTCCTAAACCTTGCAAAGTCATTTTCTTTTAATACTCTTCTTGGCTTCAAGGCGCACCTACAAAAAAAAATATACTTAACCCTTAGCTGGTACCCAAATTATTTTAGGTCTAATTTGGTTAGATTGAATCATACCTTTAGGAATCCAAGCCTTCTTGATATTGCAAGGTCTACCATTCCTAATTAGACATTTTTTATACATATGTCTAACAAATTTACAGAGATTACATTTTAATTGTAATGAATTTGGACTTTCAATGACCTATAATTATTTATAAATATGTTATATGCATTATATCCTAGGCCTTCTTTATTTAAAGTATTTCTTTGAGAAACAAACATTTTATCTAGCCTTTTAGTACGTTTTTTATACTTCTCAAGGATTTCATTTGAGCTAGTCACCTTACATATCAAATTATCATTTTCTTTTCTTAGGCATTCTAACTTTTTATTTAGGGAATCTTTTTCACAAATAATTAATTCTAATTTCCTTTTGGGCATTTCATGCTTATTGATCATTGTATCTAGTTCTAATTTCATGCATAAGATATTATTCTTTAAAATTTCATTTCTAGAACTAAGATTTTTAAATTCAATCACCAACTTATCAAAAACATGTTACAATTCATGATATAAGGTCAAGTTAGAATTGTTTAACTTATCTTTTGAATCACTTTTTACCATAAAGCACACATCAATTTTCTCTTCTTCCTTTCACTTTCACTCCAAGTGGCGGTGAAAACTTTCTTTTTGAATTTTTTTTCCTTATTTTCTTTAGGAAATGACATTCTTGACGAGTATGTTCAAGCTTTCTACATTCATAACATATAATTACCTTTTCCTTCTTCTCTCTTTTCCCTTTGAACTTGGAGAGAAATTTGCTGAATATCCTAGTAAGAATGCTCATATCTTCCTCATCCATTGAGGATTCTTTATCTTCATTTGAGCTCTCCTTTACCTTTAAAGGAATATTCTTCTTTGCCATAGCTTTTTCCTTTTCTTTGGGCTTTTATTTCATCTCATGAGTCAAAAGACTCCCAATAAATTTATCGATGCCTATTTTTCTCAAGCCTTTTGATAATTCAATAGTCATGGCCTTTGTACTTTATAATTCTAATAATGATCAAAGAACTTTCTTCATAAGTTTTATGGTTTCAAACCTCTTTCTAAGACCTTTTAGCTCATTTACTAGGTTTGAGAACTTTTTATACCTTTTCATGATATTTTAATCTTTCTTCATTTTAAATAAGTCATACTCACGGATACTTTCAATCTTAGACTCCTTTACTTGATTAACTCCTTTATAAGTAGTTTGAAGGATAGTCCAAGCTTCATTGGTTGTTTCACATGATGAGATACGGTTAAATTCAGTAAAATGTAAAATAACACATTTAGAGTTTTAGCATTAAAACTTAATAACTACTGATCATTATCATTGTATTCACACTTATGCTTTGGTTCATTTGTAATAGGATTTTAAGGTATTAAATCACCCTTTTTGATTATTAACTAATGGATTAAAGAAAAAATTTCATTAGTATTTTTTATTGATTATAATGCAATCCGTAAAATAATGGCTAATTTGACTATGACCCTCTTCAAAAACAATTTTTGTAAATAAATTAGTCATTTGGAGAAGATCTTAAAACTCTTAAAATCGTCAAATTTTGTAAAACAAGAGCCCAAACTTTAATCCCAATTGTTGAATCCCAATAAACTTAATAACTAATCATAAGATTTGTAAATTTACTCTTTTTAAATTTTAAATCTTTTCAACCATAAACTTATATGCAAATACTAATCAAACCAAACAATTTATCAATACAACCTAAACAAATGTAAAGCAATTATAACACAAATGTAAAGTGAATAAAGAGTTAGAGAAAGAAATGTCCAACTAATTTTAGAGTGGTTCTGAGCTTTAACCATAAGCATTATACATTCACTTCTTCAAGCAAACCCACTTGAAGTTTCCATTAATTGATTCGAGATTACACCTAATCACCTACATTAGTTACCCTAGACTGTGCCCATATAATAGTTTTAATCTAAGAGAATTTTTCCCTTAACACTAGTTATACGGGATTGTGCCCAAAGTGTTTAGTAAGCGAAATACAAGAGAATATTGTCTCTCTAAGGTTGATATACAAATGAGTACAAAAAGTGGTTTCTCCCAAGGATATGTAATAAGAGATTTAAGAGAAAAAAAGTCAAAAGAAAAGAGAATTAAGGATTTAGTTGATTGCACATGATTTCTAATCTTTCTCGCTTTAAATGGACTTTAATTTATACTTGAATTCTTGCTAGAAACAGAAACGAGTCGTTACCATTCATTTTTATCCATCAACAAGTAAAAAGGAAACTGTTGCAATAAATTTCTCAAATGCATAGTTGTCTTTATCACGTGTATAGTCATACTTGGTTCATTTATTGCCTCAAACAAACTCCTAATAATCAAATTTATAATACCACCAATCATGCACAATTATTGCCTCATCGACCCATCTTTCTTCTTAACAAACAGAATTGGAGCTCTCTAAAGTGAACAATTGAGCCTGATGAATCTCTTATCTGTCAACTCCTGAAACTGTTTCTTTAACTCTTGGACTTCAGCTAGAGCCATCCGGTATGGAGCCTTAGAGATTGGAGCTGTACCAGGAAGAAGCTCGACACTAAACTCCAACTCTCTGTCTAGAGGGAGCATTGGCAACTCATCTGGGAAGACATCTAGAAAATCTCTAACTACTGGCACCTCCTCGATACCTGGACCCACTGTATTGCTGCATACAACATTGGCCAAGTATCCAACACAACCCTGTCTCATCAATCTGCTTGTCGGATACAAGAGATCATCATGCTGTCGATTCTGCCCTCACCAAACACAAACTGATCAGGGCCTATGTGGAATCTCACTTTCTTCCTTCCACAATCTATCTCGGCATCATATTTCCTCAAGAAATCCATCCCCAAGATCATATCAAAGTCTGCTAACTCCAGCAGAAACAAATCTATCCTCATCGGTTTACCCATAATTTCTATCTCCTGATCTATGAGGACTGCATCACTTAAGACAAAACCCCCATCTGACATCTCTACATGGATACTCCTACTGGCTACACTAGGGTCAACCCCCAATCTCTCCACTATACTCCAGGCTACGAAGTTGTGTGTGGCTTCACAATCAACAAGAACAAACAAAGGAGTATCAAAATAAAGCAACTGACAGGTTACTACATGGGGAATGGCCTCTGCTTACTCCTGGCAGATAGTATAAACTTTGGCTCTGCCTCCGCCTACTCTCAAAGGACCAGTACCTCTCCTAGGTGCTACACCACCAGCTTTGGGAGTGTCTGCTCTACCTCTTGGTGGACCTCCTCGGCCTCTGAACTGACCAACACCACCTCTGCTCTGCCCAACACTAGCTCCACCTTTGGCTGGGCACTCTGTAATCATGTGCTCTGACTGACGACACCTGTAGCATACAATCTGACCAGCCAAGCACTCTCCTGAATGTCGTCTACCATATCTGGGACACTGTGGCAACTAGGGTGCAAGTCTCTGTCTCTGAAAATCTCTGGCTGACCTTTTGGCTAACATCGGTCTCTTACCTCTATCTCTATCCTCTGTCCTCTCAGATACTCTACTCATGACACCCATCCTCTGAAGACCAGTCTTTGATCTGAGCTCTCTTCCTAATACATCACTGAATCTCTGGGGAGGATCTACTCCTGTCATCACATCCTTGGCTATTACAGGATGCAAGTCATGAATGAATTTCTGAACTCTGCCCATCTCTATCCCTGCCAAACTTGGGACAAATCTCACCAAAGTATTGAATCTGGTGGCATACTCCTTAACTGAGCTGGACCCCTGAGTCAAATCAATAAACTCTTGGGTCTTGGCATACACCATCTCTATACTCCTGTACTCAACATCGAAAAGTTGTCTGAACTCTACCCAGGTCAACTGCTCCTCATTGATAGAAGTCTTGGCTAGACCCCACCAAACCTTGGCATCACCCCTCAAAAGAAACACTGTATATCGAACCTTCTCTCTCTCTGATAATATGAAGAGACCCATAACACTCTCCACTGACTCTACCCATTCTTTTGCCACTGCTGGATCTCAGGACCCACTGAATTTTGTTGGCTAAAACGACCTTGGCAGATGGTAGATTAGATGCAACCTCTCTGCAGAACTGGTACCAGCTGTCTCAGTACTCATACTCCGACTGTACTCTGTATAACCAGCTGGGTATTGATATTTCTCTCTGACTGACTGAGGCTGGGACTGATACTGATGCTGATATTATGACTGAGGCTGAAACTGTGGCTGTGACTGATACTGAGACTGAAAGTGTCTTCTCCTCAAAATTTGATAACTCTCATACTGGGGAGGAGTTACTCTCACTGGTTCTGGAATATTTCTCACACCAACCTGCTGAAGACTTTCTCTGACTACATCCCCAATCATTTCTCTTAACTGCTCTGGTATCATAGATACATGGGAGGTACTTTGAGATCGTCGCCTATCACTAACACTTATAGAACGAGCGGAACAACTATTGTCTGCCTCATCTATGTATCTAGGGACATACTCGTCTCTATTTATAGCATTACCAACAAATAAGGGGTTAGAAACACATAACACACATAGCTGGAAATAAATACCTGACTTATGCTGTGAGGAGGGTCTAGACGATGGCTGCGAAGGAGAGAAAACATGCACCACACACTTACAAGCTCAAATCACTACTAAAATGGCACAGAAAACTGCTCTGATAACAATAATGTAGGACCCGCAGCCATGCGTACCCCTACTACTGAATACTGAGGGTTCTTTTATTAATAATCTGAAAATACAGGTACACGCGACGGGAATCCTATGAAAAGGAAACCTACTGTTGTTATACATCTGTACACAAGCGGAAGCTGAAATACATACAACTACAATATACAATGACTATATAATGGGCCCAATGTAACAACCCAAGGTTAGAGTGGTCTTTTTTAGGCCTTGAATCGGGGTTAGAAGAGAGATTTCTCAGTTAGAAATCGGTTCCAGTGAGATTAGAGGGTAGAATAGTCTTTTGATTGGCTTTATATGTAGCTTGTGGAAGGAGCACGACCGTGCGTCTTCTTGTGCATGCTCGTGCATCCTTTTCTCGCCTTGCACGCCTGTGCATTGTGTATGTACGCCCGTGCATGCCTACTGGTATATAAACCAATGTTTTCCTCTGCCCGTTTCAGTCAGCTTTTCCCTTTTCTTTTCTCTCCAGGAAACCTTAGCTTTTTGAGGGAGAGATTAGCCAGCTTTAGTAGCCATTCCAGCCAAGTTTCAGCCGAGGATAGAGAGATAGAAGATCTTAACAGCTCCAGGTAAGTATTCTCTTACATTTTCCCTTTTTCCTTGGGTTTCTGGTTCCTTGGTTGGATGTTTTCAATGATTGATGCATGTTTTTAGCTTATTAGCAGTGTATGTTGCATGCTAATATGTTTGATTAGAAATATGATAAGTTTTGGGTTACGTTTTTGGGGTGATCTTACGGATTTCGGTTGTGGGTGTCGAAAGAGGGCTCGATGTATGCCTGTGTGTTCCTGCACGTACGCCCGTGCATTCTGGTTTTGAGCAAGGCCATGACCGTGTATGCGAGCCATGCACGACCAGCTTTTGAGAGGGGTCACCCCCGTGCGCCCAAGGGACACGGCCGCGCATGAGCCAAATGTGAGTTTTAACCAAGATTTCCAGAAGCTTGCACGGTTAGGCTGCACGACCGACACACGGCCCATGCACTCGCATGCACGCCCATGCGTCCGATCCTGCACGCCTGTGCGCCTTAGTAAATTGAGAAAAGAAAGTGAGAAAAAGAAAAGAAAAGAAAAAGAAGACAGAAAAGAAAGAAAAGAAATAAGCAGAAATAAGCGAATAAGTAGAATTTCAATAACAAGAAAGAAAGAAAAAGAATAAGAAACTCACAGCAGAACCAGAAACTCATCACCAGCCTAAAATAACGTAATCTAGTGATAGGTTACGATCAGAAAATAGAAACAGAATCAGAAAACAGAAATAAAGCCAAGAACAGGAATAGAAACAGAAAACTGAAACAGTATAACAATAAGAAAGACAGTAATCAGAAAGAAAAGAGAATTTAAAAGATAACATGCATGAATAGTATCATTCAGCATAGCATGTTGAACAGTATTCTCAGAAAAGGGATCAAGTGATCCATTTGCATCAGTTTTCAGCATTCAGGGCTCGATATCCGAGTCAATCATTGAGGGTGAATTCGATGGGGCATGTGTGGGATTTCAGCTTTCTGACTTCGGTCAGATTGGTTAGATTTCAGCTTACTGGTCCAATGACTGGTATGGTAGGATATTTCAACTTACTGGCATTTCGCTGGTATAGTTTAGCCCACTTGGCCAGGATGCTGAATCCCTGTTTTCATCAGTTTGATCAGCATAACAGGTATCTTCGGATACAGAGATTTTAGAAACATGTTTTACTCAGTTTTTTAGTGTTTTGGATCTTCAGATCCTAACTTCAGTTTTTAGAAACATGTTTTCAATAAACAGACCCAAGGGCAAATAGCATGATTTCAGCATCCCATGATACATAGGACATGGCATGGCAGAACATACAAACAGTAAGATTAGAATCATGTAAGAATAGAAATAAAAGAAAGATAAAGCTGCATGATATATGTCAGAAATAAGAAATAAAAGAATTCAGCTAATCCTAGCAGAACGCAGAATTAATAAGAAAAGCAAAGGATTAGAAGAAGCTATTAGGCTATTAGGAGCTTAGTTAAGTTCGCCTAGATAGCAGTTAGTCAGCAGCAGCTTAGTCTAGAGCCTACCGGAAGGTAGAGGTAGGAGATGCTTACTGAGTGACTTGTCACTCATTCCCGTGGTTTCCCTTTTTTTTGCAGGTTGATGTTTCGGGGAGCTGAGCTTGGAGCACGAGATGGCTAGTGTGTGGGATATGGCTTGAGCGGGTTTTCACTCAAGTTTTCAGATATATGTATGTATATATATATATTTAGTTTTCAACAGATAGCATGTTTGTGGCTCGTATGTTTTAGATTGCTCATGCATTCGGATTGTACAATATCATTTATGTTTTCAGATAATATTATTATTTTATAAACATGAGTTTTTATTCATGATATTGTACAATGGGTTTTAGTGTCTCATCACAGATGTTTAAAACCGCTTCC
>JAJEJH010001496.1:0-24471 GCA_026122585.1 Anacardium occidentale | reverse complement strand
TTTTTTAGGATCTTTGTGTGCTCTTGACAACAAGCCTGGACTTCAAGCTTAAAGGAATCGAGATGAGATTACATGGTTTGCATTAAGTCCAAGCTTGATGAATTAAGCATGTGTGGTGCTATGAAGGAGGATGGTCTGTCACTTGATGGCCTGACATGACATGGTCTGGCTAATAAGTTGATTTGACACTCTTATATGGCATATGACACACTTATTCGAACACATAATTCTGTGATCAAACTAGGAAATAAAAAAGTTATATGTTCATTAGTAATAACATGTTTAATCATGGAGTGAATAATAGTCCCAACATTAATTAAAATCTTATCATAAATAACACAAAAAAGTGTTGTCCTGTCTCGATCCAAATCACTCATGAATGATGTTGGTATAAATCAGGCTCTTATAAAATATTGCTACATCCAGATCATGGGGTATAGAAATCTGGCTTTGAAAGACTTAAGTACCCCATCTTTATAAATCTATTGAGCACCACCATTAGTAAGCTTTTGAAAGATTTGCTTAGGTGTCAGGTACTCTATATACTGACAATAAGCACAATAATTAGGCTCTTGTAATTGGTAGTATAAGTTAATCATGTGAGACAATCCTCCTTCAAACTCTCACTTTATTTTGCATAGCATCAATTGTATTGGTATAGAATTCCATTACAAAAGTCACAACGGTGCCTTCAAGCTCTTGGGTAAATACTTTCAATCCATAGGCAGCTATGACATTGGTAATGCCAGGGTAACCGCCCTTTTTTGATAAATCCTTTATTTTTGTTATTAGCTTTTTTGAATCTTTGTTGTGCCTTAAGGGAAGTAAATCGAGGATCTATTGGCAGTGTTTTTTCTTTTTCCCAAATTAGACTTAAAAACTCAAGTTTGTCATGATGTATTTGTGATCTACAAAAGTACATAAAAAAAAGTAAATTAATTTACTATTTTAATTTGTTTAATCAGTATTTTATTAAAAGCTCCTACAATTTTTCTTAAGCCAACAACCTTTACTTTTATACTTAAGAAATCCCAATGGATTCCTATTAGACTAAGATCCTATTGAGTTGACTCAATCTTTACTTTGAAAATAAACCAAGGTGTTCCAAATCGATAGGTCATCAAACCAATCAACAAAAGCCCCATGATTTAAAGTTAGGAGTTACCTTAACAAATCATGTAAGCCTCAACTATGATTCTCGATATTAGTAGGTCAAATATTACATATTAGAGTGCATCAACAAATAGCTCCAACTTAGCCTCTAATAAATTCTATATTCACTTTGGTGAACAAGTGACAGAGGTGCACTTATTGCTTTGGTGAATAAGGTTCCCATAAATAGAGGTATGTCCTAACAATGTTATATTTGAAGGGCTTTCCAATTGACTTAATATTAATGAGGGGTTTTTAATTAGGTTTCATCAAATTTTTAGTTTGCATATGAGGTGATATTTGTGAAAAATAAAACCTAAACAAGCATACTACGAGACAAAAATAAGATGTACTTATGTACAAGTTTTAACTATCAGGCCCCGAGCTAAGGAAACTAATTAATCAACCTAGGTCTTATTTCTTTTTTTCCTAAAGACTCCAGATATGTTTTTTTTTTGTTCCTTAAAAACTCTTACCTATACTAGTTAGTTAACATTAGCTAATCAAACAGGTTAAACCTAAGGGCTTGTGGCCACCTAGACCTAAAACTATAGATTAAGTAAATCAACGGTTATTAGTTTCACTATAGCTTAAACCATGACCATCATCTGCTCTTACCACTAGGCCAAAACCTTGGTGTCAAACTCCAAGTATATTGTTCTTTTTCTTCTTTAAGTCATCAAGTAATTTATATCACTTTGTCTTGTAGTTATATAATTTCTAAGAAATTAATCAATAACTGCCTAATCTAAATTTTACAAGAAAACTTAGAAAACTTGAGTTACATTTAAAGGGATGAAGGTGAGAAAAGAATTACATCAAGCGACATACGAGAGAGGCAAGACAAAGAGGCTCCATTTTAAAAAATTAAGACATATATTCTCGAAAGGAAATACCAGAACATCTATAGGCAAGTCTACTCATATATTAGATACTATACATATATGTCAACAAACATACATATAAGCAATTAAAATTAAGTAAATTAATTTTAATTATTTAACCATGTGTAAATTTATTGGTCCCTAAAGTTTTATAAGATTGTAATAAATCCTTAAAACTTGTAAAACTTGCAATTTGACCCATGATAGTAAATCCAAGGTCAGAAAACAAAAGTAACATTATTTACGAGCATGTAGCATAAACTGTATGGGTTTTATAGGAGATCTAACAGGTATAAACATGACTATGCACAATCGTGACCTTTATGCTCCTAGAATTCATTAAAATTCTAGAATCATGTATAATAATTGGTACAACCATTGCATGACCATACTCATAGACATAAATTTTTCAGTGTACGAATATTAATGAAACACTCACAAAATGAGAGTTTTAAATCCTAATTTCATCTAAACATTTAGAATTTTGTTAACTATTAGATGCACGTTGTAACTTATCTAGGCGCACAATTGTACATCAAAACAAATTCTTATTTTAATTTTTTAACTTGATTTGAAAGGATTTGACAAGTCTTATATGACATTACCTAATAACACAATTACTAAGACAAAAATCCTATGCCTCTAAGTTTATCAACTCCTATAGTGTGTAACCCGTAAGTTTCTTACTATCTTGATAGTATCAAAATTTGAGTTAAATTTAGACATATATCATAAGTGACCTCTAACAAAACATCATAATCACCCGAATAATAGATTGTCAGTGAACAACTTTAAGTTTGATCATGTAATGATCAAGTTTTTTGGTAAGGTTATTTTGGGTATAGATAAAGGATAAATTGGCATTTATAATGTTTAAAATTCATTTGAATTAATATTAAGGTAGAATGGTTATTTTGGCTTGTTTCTAGGTCATATATGAGTCAAAATGTTAGGTTGCCATGTGTACAACATAAAAATAGGTATGAGATTTGGATTAGCGCCATATATGACTTTATACTTAAGTAATGCATGGTTGTACATTCTTTAGTTATGTGTCACCTTTATAAAGTCACATGAAATTTGAATTACTCATTTAATTTTCATTTTAAGTTTAAGTGCTTTCTAGAAAGAGTAGATCACAGAGTTTAGTAGGAGTCATAATTTCAGCTTTGGTTAGAGTTTGACAAGAGAAATAAGAAGAGATAAGGACAAGAAATAAGCTAATAAGGTGAGTGAATTTTGACTTTAACTGTATTATTTGCCTATGATATGTTTTCTTGAAGCATGCAATGTTGTTTGATGAATAAATTATGATTAATGATAATTTGATAATTTTTAAGTTGTATATATGAAATTAGAATTTTATTCTTACAAGATCACATGAAAGTGTTTATTATGTTATAAATTAAGGTAGTAAGTATGATTTAGGTTAACTTTTAATGAATTAACATTTAATTACACTCTAATTATGTAATTTGATTCGGATGTTCAGATATGTAGATTAGATCTATAGTTAAAGACATGTAGTCTTGATGAAAAATGTGAGATTCACATATGTTGAATGAGCTATTGTAATTGATGAATTTGGGTAAGTTAAATACATGATTTACTTTGTGTTAAGCTTGATTTGTATGGTATGGTAAAGCATGAGTAAAACAAAATTTGTTTGATGTGAAATAATTAAGTTTTGACTGAGCTATGTTGATGTTTAACTATAGACATCAGAGCAGAATACTATACACGGTTACAAATGCAAAAAATCACACCTTTACATGTATTTTTTTGTAACGACCATGCATCATAAGTGATTTACATGTATATCAAAAGTTTTGACATGCATATGTTGTTTAGTGCTCACGATTGTACATTAGTGAGTTATAGTAGTGAGGTTTATAAGGTCATGGTTGTAAAATAATTTCTTGTACAAAATCCCTGTATTCATCAGTCTGATCTGCGTATAAATGTTTTATGAAATATTTTATGATGAGATCTTCCAATTGATTATGAAAGCTTATGAATAAAGTTTTAGGATGCATATAGTTTTATGATATATGTTTTAATAAAAGTTTATGATAAAAGTTTGCGTAAATTTTGCAAAAGAAATCCTTTGAGCTTAGGTTGCTTTATTTTGTTTTGATCATCTCCCCTTCTTGAACTTTATCCAGGTAGGAACCTAGATAGGCTTTCAAGAGTTAGGTTGTTTTTTACTTGTCGTGGCTTAAGCCTGTTACTTTTGGGCTTAGCCCGCAAACCTTATGTTGTATGGTTCTTTTTTTCTTCTAATATATTTCATTTACCAAAAAGAAAACTTGTGCTTTGTTGATAGCCTCATATTATTTCTACAAGATGAAGGAGAAGTCTATTAGAACTTTCCATAAATGGTCTACTTTGAAAGTCAGTAGAGAGAAGAGTAATATCTTCCTTTCAGAGGTGAGTAATGAAGAAAAAAATAGGTTTATCAATATCCTAGGGTTTGATGAAGGTTCCTTTTTGTTTAGGTACCTAAGAGTTTTGACACTGTCTTTCAAGATCTTTAAAGTTAAGTGCAAGCCATTGGTTAATAAAATCATTGATTGTATCTTATCTTGGAAAAGTAGACACCTTTCTTATATGAGCAAGCTAATGCTTGTGAAAGCTATTCTATTTAGTCTTTATATGTTTTGGGTGACTCATTTTTTTTCTTCCTAATAAGGTCTTTAAAGAGATTAATATAAAGCTTACAAATTTCTTTTAGAGTGGGGTGGAGGTTAATGTGGGAAAGGCTAAAGTTACTTGGGTTAAAATCTAAAAGCCATATGAAGAGGGTGGTTTAAGCTCAAAAATAGTAAAGAATGGAACAAAGTTGTTATGACTCATCATCTGTGGAATATTATCTAAAATAACTGTCTTTTTTTATGAGTCAATTGGGTTAGCAAGAATAGAATCAAGGATAAGAATATATGGAATGCTCAATGTTGTTGTGATAGCCTTTGGTAGTGAAAGAAGCTTCTCAAGTTGAGAGATGAGATGTAACTCAGGATTAGCCACATCATTGGTATTGGTAAGAACACTTACCTCTAGTAGAACAACTAGTTTTCCCTTTGATATGAAACCATAACCCTAAGTCTCACAAAATTAATGTCAAAATGGTAATCCAATGGCACTTCAAACTCTAGCAATGTTTAAAGTCAAATTCACCCAAGATTAGCAAGTTTCTTTCTAGAAATTCTAACCACTCAAGTTTTTATCTTCAACCATCAACACATCTAAAGAAATGAAGAGGCAAAGGAACTTAAATTCACCATACAAATATTATAACTTACCTGATCAAATGATGAGCAAGATGTAGCACTCAAGTCTAAAGGAATGACTTCTACTAAGTTGAGGTTAAATTAAGTTTAAAAAAGGTTTGACACATGTCCGAAGAAATGATTTACCAACTGGCAAGTAGTCTTCACCCATTTGATTCTCCACCACCAATTCTCTCTTACAATAAGAATTAGATAAAGGAACAATTGAACAAAGAACTAAAAGTTTTAAGTCCAAGAGAAAAGCATAAAACTTTAGGATCTCAATTTCAATATTTAAGTCTAAGCATCACAAAATGAGAAAGTGGCTTTTATAGGTAAATTACAAATGATGGTTAAAGTAACTTAACCCTATTCTTATTTACAATTTTTACAAGATATATGAAATAGTAAAAAAATAAAACAAAAAAACAAAATAAAATAATTACAACCCATGTTATAATTAGGAAAATGAAACCAAATTGCAAACCCTTGTCTCTCTTGGTTCATGTGAAGGTCTCTCTAATCTTGAATTGTAATTAGATTCAATCTTTAATTTGATTATTTGAAGATGATTTGAAAGGATGATGACATTCAAATTCTTATTAAAAATTCTTTAGATTATAAACTTCAAAGAGAAAGCATCAGAAGAAGTTTGGAAATCAAGGCATGCAAGAAATATTAAGAAAAGGTAAAAATCCAAGAATTGGGCGGAATGTAGGTGCTAGGGTGCCATGCTATGATATAAGAGGGCATGGACATAGGACTGAGGCACTAGGTGTAAGGCACACAAAAGGGATATGGGCACACGTTGAGTGTGATATTCAAGAGTGCACGCTTGCTTATATAGCAAGGCATCAAAGAGTAAGTTCATATGAGCGTGCATGAGTGTACCCTATCGTGTGTACAAGTATGCACAAAAAATAAAGGTTGAATACTATAGCACCATGCTATAACGCATAGGCATACGAGCACATACGGGTATGTGCATAAGTTGGTAACTTCGTATTTTTAGTCTATTTTCAACCCGATTCTTATCCAAATCAATTTTCATTTTTTCATTGGCTTTATATGAAGCCTTTTAATGAACTGGAATGCCTTGGGTTGCCATGAATGATGGTTGTGATGTTTGAAATTCATTCAAACACATGACTTGAACCTATGCTTGTTCACTTCATGTGTCAAAATTTCTTTGACATTGGTAGGTTTAGTTTGAGTCATCCATTATAAGTGCAAGATTAGCCTTCTTTGATTATGTTGATTAGAAAGAGAGCCACTTAGAATCATATAATCCTCCTCTTATTGGAGAGGATTTGACCTCAAATTCATATTTTTCAAATCTCTCAATACATAAGCTTCATATATCTCCCTAGAAAAACTACCACTTTCCTCTAAAAATCTTTCTTCAAAACCACTCATCTCTTTAATCACAAATAAAATAGCAAGGGATCCTTTCAAAGGTTCTTTTATATAAGGGAGGGTGTTTGGGATAATATGGGGATTGTGGACATAAGAGTAAAAGTAATAGTTTTATGGTTGAATTTTAAAGTGTATGTGTTGGCTCTCCCATTGTATAAAACCTCGCTATCATATAACCATGGCCTACTAAGCAGCATATAACAAGCATCCATTGGCAATACATCACACATAAGTTCATCAACATACTTTTGGCCAATGGAGAAGGAAATTAGAACTTGATTGCTTACTTAAATGATATCTCTATTAGTGAGCCATTATAGTTTGTAAGGGTTATGATGATGAAGGATGGTTCTCTATAAGATTCAAGGAAGCCTATTAGTGTAACTCTTACTTTCAATAATAACTGTACATACCTTATTATTGATGGTACACCTAGTGTGCATTAGTTTCTCCTTTAACCCCTCTTATGCTATCAATTAAGGTTGAATCTTCTTTCTTATATTAAGAAGCTCCCTTTAGTCTAGATCAACAAGGATTTTTTCATCATTCCCATTCATATTTCTTCCCTTGAGTCACCATCTTGCCAAACTTCTTTAATAGCCACGATTTCTCTATAGATTATAATCCTTTTGTTAGGGTATTCAGTTTGCAAATGTTCATAACCTTGACATTTAAAACATTTTCTATTCCTTAAAGTCACTTGGGCATTATCTACTAACATCTTGGGCTTCTCTTTGCTTGGCTCAACCATCTTGGCCTTACCAAGGTCCTTAAGAGGAACATTAGACTTAAGAAAAGACACTAGTCCCCTTTGATATATATTCTCCTTAAATGACTTTTTGGGGTAGGATCTTTCATAGAGTGAAGTTATTCCTCTACTTTAAGGGCTAAATTACAAACATCATGAAATAAGTGGTATGTCTATAATTTAGCTTTATGGGTTATCTCCTTATTCAATTATCCCATAAACCTAGCTATGGTATGCTTCCTCTCTTCTAGTATATCACTTCTCATCTCAAGTTCTCAAACTGCTTAATATAATCCTCAACTTTCTTGTCCCTTTGTTTCAAATTATGAAGCTTCAAATAAAAGGCTAATTTATGGTCTTCAGGTAAGAATCTTTTTTTCATCATCCTTTAAAATTTTTTTATGACCTTACTCAACTTTTTCCTCCTCTTTCTCTCTTTCTCCCTCTTCATATTTTCCCACCATAAAGAGGTATAACCCTTAAATTTAAATGTGGCTACCTTACATCTCTTCTCATTATCATAAACCTTGTATTTAAAAACTTTCTCTATAACATACAACCAATCCATAACATCATTTGGGTTTAAGCTACTATCAAAGTCGAGTATCTTTGCTTTCAATCTTTTATCGTTGTTATCTTCCTTCCATCTTCTTCTCATAAGTTCATCGTTACCATTACTTGCCTTACTAGGGATGAAAGTTCTTTTACTAGGTTGAAGTGTTCAAATGGTGGTTTATTGGTGGTAATGAGGAGTTCTTTCTTGGATGGTGTTAAGCTGATATGCTTGGTGAGGAAATATGGAAGGTTATTTATGATAAGGTAAGGTTTAAGCTCAGTTTTGATTGTTTGACCCTTAACTTTATATAACTTTAGACAAATCATTAGACATAATATGCGTGAGTCTTGTAAGGCATCAAACTTCCCATTCATCTCTATCCTCAGCTTATGAATTTACTTCGCCAACCTTATGTCTCTAATCCTCTATAATTATAATGATGAATAGGAACTACCTCTACTAGTCATAGGGTTTATTGGTTTAAATTGAATTTTATTAAAAAAATGTCTATGATGAAATTTAGATGGAATCAAGGTTTGGTGAACAATATTTTCAAATTATAAATAGTGAATCTGAGAGTAGAATAGTGTTTTTAGGTACGTTTTAGGCTTGGACTCAATTTTTAGGCTAGGGTGTAGGGTTAGGTTAGGTTGGTAATTACGCTTAGACAATGGTTTAGGTTGTATTTAGATAGATAAGGGTATTATGGTATTTGTGGTGAGGGGTAATAATGTAATTGTTTGGTAGGATTAAGGTTAAAGGGCTAAATAGGCTTAGAGATGGTTAGTCGAAGTGATTGAGGTTTTATAAACAAATTACAAGCCATGGTCAAAGTAATTTAACCCTAGTCTAATTTACAATTTTTACAAGATATACAAAGTAATAAAAACAAAATTAAACAAAACAAAATAAGATAAAATAATTAAAACGCATGGTTTAAATTAGGAAAATGAAAGCAAATTGCAAACCCTTACCTCTCTTGCTCCATATGAAAGTCTTATTGATCTTGAATTGTAATTGGATTTGATCTTTAATTTGATTGTTTGAATTTAATTTGAAACTTGATAACATTCAAATTCTCATTAAAATTCTTTAGAAATTCAAAAACTTCAAGGAGAAAACATTGGAGGAAGTCTAGAAATCAAGACATGCAAGAAAACTTAAGAAAAGGTAAAAATCCAAGAATTAAGTAAAATATAGGCATTTGGGTGCCATGCTATAGCGTAGTAGGATGTAGGCATAGGATTAAGGCACTGGGTGTTATATGCGTGAAAGAGATGTAAGTGGTACGTGAAAGAGATGTAAGTGGTATATGTGCGGGTGACATTGAGTGCTATACACGAGAGTGTGCTATTTGTGCAGCAAGGCATCACAGGGCAAGTGCACCCAAACATGCATGAGCATGCCTTATTGTACATGTAAGCATGTGTAAAAAGTAAAAGCTGGGTGCTACAGTGCCATGAAGTCTTTAACGAACTGAAATACCTCGAGTTATCATGAATGATGATTGTGATACTTGAAATTCATTTGAATGTATCACTTGAACCTATGCTTGTTCACTTCGTGTGTTAAACTTTCTTCAACATTGGTAGGTTTGGTTTAAGTCATCCATTACAAGCACAAGATCAAACTTTCTTGATTATGTTGATTAGGAGGAGAGCTATTTGGAATCATATCACTTTTAATCCCTTTGTTAAAAAGTATAAGGATAACATTATCTTTGACTTTGGGATTGGTGAGAATGTGAAAGTCAAGGAAATTATTGAGAATGATAACTAGAAATGGTCGGTGGCTAACACTTGTGAGATGATGGAAGCGAAGAGTAAATAGAAGGGTGTCAATTTTCCCAATTGGTATAGAAATCTATGAATTATCCTGCGTCAAGAAAAAAGGGTATATATCTTTAAGGGATAAGTTCTCTTACAATCTATTTTTAGATGCCACTAACAAAGTTTGGGATACTTATAAAAAGTATCTCAAGAATTGTGTGAAAATGTAGTGTCTTATGTTGGCTTTTATACCACTCGAACTGTGATGTAACACGAAGATATGGATGTTAAATCCATTCTTTTTCAGTTCTATGAGATGTATGAAACCCAAAGGAAGTATGAACATTGTCAAGTGACTTTAGCCTTATTTAGTTAAAAGATAACAGAAGGTGTACAAGCAAGCACTTATTTAGCCAAGATGATTGGTTATATTAAGAGGCTAGCCAACTTAGGGTTCATTATGGAAAATGAGGTGGTTATGGATCTTGTGTTGAATTCCCTTCTTTCTTTATAGCCAAACTTTGTCATGAATTTTAACCTAAATGAGAAGGAGTATTATCTTACTGAGTTGTTGGGCTTAGTCAGGATTGTCAAGTAGGATAAAAGTAAAGGGAAGTGTAAGCATGTGTCATGGTTGGTGTCACATACCAAACCAATAGTAAGGGCAAGGCTAAGGCCAAGCCTAAGCCTAAGCCCAAGCCTAAGACTCAAGTGTAGGCCCAAGCCGTACTTTGTAACCCATTAGTAGTTTAGGTAAAAGATAGGTAATTTGCTTCTTCTATAGTAAACTAGGTCATTGTAAAAATATTGCAAGGCCTTTCTTGAGCATAAGAAAAAGAAGTCAGTTGCTTCTATTTAGGTACATATGTCATTAAGATTAACTTTACTCTTGATTATTCTTTGGTTATAGATATATGATGTTGTACTCATATCACTTATGATATGTAAGGACTAAAATATAATAAATCTCTCATATAAGAAGTACGGATTATTACTCTAGCCGTAGGATCTTATTATTTATCTTTACCAACTAGGCTTGTGTTAGAACTTAAAAACTGTTATTATGTGCCAACTATTTCTATAAATTTAATATTTAAATCTGGTATAGATAAAAAGGGATTAACTTCTTTCTTGATTGCTAATGGTATTATAACCATTAGTTTGAATGATTAGTGTCATTCAGGTTTGGGCACATAAGATTGAACCGTATTTAAATACTTCAGTCTGTTGAGGTTTCACAATCATTTGACTTTTTGTCATATAATGAATGTGAATTATGTCTTACAGGAAAAATGACTAAATAACCTTTTACTAGTTATAGTGAAAAAGGTGATTAAACTATTAAAGATTATATACAATGATATATGTGGACCAAGCGAGAAACATTGGATTGTTGTCTAGAATATTCTTAAGTACTTAAGAAGGATTAATAAAATGTTTTTGATTTATAGAAGGGATAATAAGATCACCGTTTAAGGATACAGTAATGCTAGTTTCTAAATAGACCATGATAACTTTAAATCCCAATCAAGATTTGTGTTTTATTTGAATGATGGTGCAGTTAACTAGAAAACTTCAAAGTAAAGTACTATGGTTGATTCTATAACTGAGTCTGAGTACATAAGCCTTACTAAGGTAATAAATGAGGCAATTTAGATTAAGAAATTCATTTTTTGATTTGGAATGGTACTTAACATTATTGATCCTACAGGCCTCTATTACAATAACATGGAGTCATTGCACAAGCTAAAAAACCACAGTCTAATAAAAAATCCAAGCATATTCTTAGATGATTCCATTTGGCTTAAGCAATCGTATAGTGTAAAGATAGATAGATTGAAAGAGTAAACACAAATGATAACCTGATTGATCCACTAACGAAACCTTTGTCATAGTAGAAACATAGTAGACATGTAACTACATATGACACTAGACATATGTCTGATTAGTCATAGTGCAAGTGGGAGATTGCTAGAGTAAGTGTCTTATAGCTACAGTCTATTGTACATTAGTTGTATTATTTGTATATTATTATAATTTGTAATCATTCATTAATATCAATAATACGAGGTATTTCATCTATATTATTATGTAAAACATATATTGTGTTTTTAGTATGGTAAAACTAAATCGATAAAATTAAAGGGCTGATCATGCTTTCCACAAGGACTTATTAGTGGTTACAGTAGAACAGACTATAATTACAACATCATTATGAACCTTAGACACAAGTGATGGTGCAAAGATTATTATAATATATAAATCCCATTAAAAGGTGGTGATGGCTCGTATGCATCGAGATCCATTGCCTATAGTCTAATCCCACACATAAATGCATGATTTGGTGGTTATATGTATTAGACACCCAAAATAAGGATCCTATATATATGGTTTTCCTTGTGTTTATGGATTAATTCTTATAACTTGATAAATACATATGGGCTTTTTATTTAAGATCTATTAGATTGCCTTATGTAATGAGTAATGTCATTTGAAGTCATCAAATACACCACCATAAATAAGATGTTTTAAAGGTGAATGATTAGTCGTATCATGGTTAGTACAAAGGCTATGGTAGATCAACATAGGATTTGTTAATCCCATGCATGAAGTGAATGTCTTAGTTGAGTTTTTTAGAACCAATTAGAATATTACCATAATTAGATCAGTTGGTTTTTACCTAATCTTTGATTTCAAGATATGTATATAAAGAGTTTTTGAGATACACATGAATCTATGTCTCAGCCTCGTGAGACATAGTGAAGAAGGGATCATGTTATCCATTAACTATCAAATTGATCAAACTTGGAGTTATTTGTCGGCACTTTACTATTCGGGTAATCATGATACTTTGGTAGAGGTTGCTTATGATATATATTTAGATTCGATTTGAATTTGAATACTATCAAGATAATAAAGAGCTTATGAGTCACATACTATATGAGTCAAGGCATGAGATTGTTGTCTTAGTAATTGTATTATTGGGTGGTGTTTAAAACTTGTCAGATTCTTCCAATTCAGGTCAAAAAGTCAAAATAAGGATTTGCCTTGATGCATGATCATGTACTTGTATGGGTCACAGGTGTGTATCTTAATGATTGATAGAATCTTGAATGTTTAGAAAGAATTAAATTTGACCAGGTCAAACTAATTTAAAATTCAAATAACCTATTGACGTACGAGTTTGCATATTTTGTACATGAGTATACATGTGGTTATTTTATGGTTATTGAACAATGAGGCATTAAGTAGTTTTTTCCCAATGTACTTTAGGTCATGTGTTATCTAGACATTAATGTATGATGGTAAGTATTTTCATTTACAAGCATTTTCATTTACAAGCATACATGGAGGTCATAGGCATGCATGTTGCATAGTCACACTAGTAAGCCTGTTTCGATAAAAGAAAATGTAATGAATTTTATTTGATCTCTCTAAGGTTTTTGCTAGTCATGCTTATGAAAAGAAACAATCACAACCATATAACAATATGTACTAGCATCCCAAACTTGTACACAACATTCTCGTTTTTGCTCCATATGGATGCTAATACTGACAGACTAGCAACTTTATTACCATGTAAAAACCTAAAGAGCCTTCAAACGCAAGCATGAATTCATATAACACCTTATGTCTGTTTTAAATGTTTTAAGTTTTTGTATTTTGCAAAAATCGGTGACTCTATCATGGAATCTGAAAACCCTAATTAATTTTTGAATTATTTTGCTACATGACTGCCCTTCTCTTAATTTTTGAATTATTTTGCTATATTACTACCCTTCTAGTCACTCTGAATTTTCAACATTAGGTATGATATGTGAAAGTGTTAGATAACTACACTGCCCATCTTAAAGGCTGGATTTCGCTCGATGATTTGTTTTAACTATATTACAAGTTATTCAATTTCCCATTACAAAAACACAAATGCAACAATTTATGTCAAGCAAGAAAGCAATAAAGAAATTACAAAATTAATCTAACAAACCATCATACAAGCGAGAAAAAATATGATTAACCACGAATAAAATTAAGATATACAATATAAGATTTAAACATTGTAGATTTAAGAAACTCTGGTACTATTCGTAGATGAGCCAGAATGGTAGGCAAATACATACACTAATAGGTAGACTCTCGTCAATCATATACATTCGATGACTTCTAGCATTCCAGGTATACTATCAAAGTATATGCTCATACATTAAATCACAATTCATGTTATTTCACATTATATCCATGTATATGTGTGTGTATGTATGTGTGTATGTGTGTGTGTATGTTCATAGATATTAAATCGAAGCACACAAAATAATCTAAGTCTTTTGGATAGAAGCAAATAGTTAATTTAATCAAATTATTCATGCAAAATCTATTAATGGTAGGAAAATAACCAAATAGATCAACCTAACAATCAAAATGGGCTATATCATATTCAAACATTCAAATATCAAGTTTCTTTCTAGAATAACAATCAAAATGCAAATGTCTCAGAATGGCAGAAGGACACACACACTATTGGACAGATGCTTGCCAATTGTAAACATCCATAAACCAATACTACATGTCAACAGATAGTGCTAAAAAGTCTAAAACATTGCAAACATAAAAGATTAAAGAACTAAGGTTTTCATGTTTTTCCCCGAAGAGTGTACCTGTATTGTTAACGTCTTCAGAATTCCTTCTTTGACGTGTAAAAGCTTATTAGTCCCAATAATAAATGTGTAGACTTCAAATCCCTCTTTGTTTATGTGTATATATATCCCAAAATAATCCTAAAAAATGTTTCCCAAGAATAATGCTAATGTATCCTAAAATAATTCCTAAAAATGTTTCCCAAAATAATCCTAAAGTGTTTCCTGAGAATAACCCTAAAATGTTTTCTTTGATTATCTCAATAACTATGCAATCCCAAGTGACATTGTTGTCTCCTTAACTATTTTGTCCCCCCTTTTTATGGAAATATATCTTTTTATATAGACTTCTAAAAATCATATCATATTACTCTTAAACCTTAAGTGGTATGGTTAGATTTTTCTTTCCCTTTGAATGATTTATCTCCTCTTTTAGGGATTGATCTTCTTTTTTAAAAATTTATCTCTAGCTTGGAAAAATCTGATAAATCAGGTGAATGAGTTGTAGGCAAACAACAATAACTATCTATAGATACAGATAGTAAGGTGTACCTATACATTCTACTGATCCATCCATAAATGCACACAAAGCAAGCTTCTATGCATGGTCGAAAAGTTGTACATTAATGGCATCAAAAAGGATTAAAACGAGCTCAAATATGACCCTAAGGCTATTATTCAAAAGAAACAAGCCTAGTATGTGTTTTATGGGCTCTAGGGTTTATATGCACCAAGTTCGTTATCTATTCATAGGCTTTGAGCCTTAGTTTATAGATAAGAAAGTCCCATATAAAAACATGTTGGCTATCATCATTAGGAAAAACTTGGTTGACTAAAAATCAAGTGCCTACACTAGCCAAGGTAAGTAAATGTATTTTTTGGCAAGCAAAAGAATATAGAGCAAAGCAAAAAACATGGTGAGATGCTTTAAAACAACTTAAGCCTGACTAGCCCAAAGACAAACTAGCAAAACACCAACCTAAAACTATAGAAAACTAGACCTATAGTCTTACCTCTTAAGAGCATATATGAGTTATTACCCAGATGAAACTCAAGACAGAGACCTAAGGCAAATAACAATTAAATTAGCCTTTTTCTTTTTAGCATATAAAAATTTATAAACAAACCAAGGGCTAAGCCTTAACAAATTGACCTCGATGCCAATATGTTAGGAAAGAGGCAAGCTTGCAAAAAACTGATGTAAAACCTCTTGAGAGACTATCTCTAAAGGAGCTCAAAACAGAGCTAAAGAAAACTCGTCACAAAAGTTAAAAGCCTAGCCTTAAAAAATTATGCATCCAATAAGGCTAGGAAAAACAAGCACAAAAGAAAAACCAATCAAAATAAAAAAGATGGTATATAAAGTCCATTCCTTGTACATATAGACCCAACCCTTCATCATCAAGCCCAGAAGAAAAGCCCACATCTTAGGCAAGCAAGCCAAACCTTCATAAAGATTCCTAGCTCTCTAACGCGTATAAGCTCGATCCAATTTACCTAAAAAACAAAAAATCCCTTAAATCAATAAAAATGTAGTCGTAGCCCATACTAACCCTTCATATATAGCCAACTTGTCTATTGAACCCTTAGTGTCTTGATGATTTCGAAAATATGTTAAAATTTATGAAATAATAAAATTACCCTTAGCATGAACTTGGTTCATGACCAAAATCGGGTTGAAAAGCTATTTTGCAGGAATATGTATACATATGCCCATGTATTGAGATATTAAAGCCATACACGCCCGTGTTATGCACAAGAGAACACACACGATCGTGTGCAGAAGGACACACAGCCGTGTGTCAAGGCAAAATGGCACACACGACCGTGTGCAGGAAGGAGACACAACCATGTGTCAAAGAAGAATGACATACACGACCGTATAGCACAAACACATGCCCGTGTGCAAGGATAAAATGCAGTTATGCGCTTCCCGTGTGTTGATCGTGCGTGTATCCCGTGCTAGTTTCTGGAATCCAAAAAGAGATAGAAGAAAAATTGACACACGCCCGTGTGATGAAGATACACATGCCTGTGCTAGCTTAAATATGACCGTTGGAAAGTGCAACATGTAGGATCCGCCGCCCCGAGTACCCCCGCTGCTGAAGAATACTGTTCTTTTACTTAATAAACTGAAAATTTGGGTACCCGAGACGGGAATCCTACGAAAAAGAAAGAAATCTGCTATTATACACTGTAAGCGGAAGCTGAAACTGATACTGAAACATATAATGAGCCCAAACTGGCTTTTCATTACTGTATAAATTGTTTCTGTACATAGATATATACATCTGAATATATACAAGACCTCACAGGTCCAAAACTGAAAATAAAATACATGCTGGTAGTGTGTGTGGGGTCCTCCTTGCCAGCCTCAATCCACCCGCTCCTCGCCAGTAGCACACTGACCTGAAAAGGAAGGAAGAAGGAAAGGGATGAGTGATAAAGATCACCCAGTAAGCATTCCTTACTTCCCTCGACCCAAGCAAGCAATAAACAAGGGCACACATACCTGGTCGGCCCTATACATGCATCTATGCGCTTGCGGGTGCTGATTCTGATTACTGATTTCTGATTACTGGTTTCTGATTATTAATTAGTCATGCCATAATATATGCATAATGTCATGCTGAGCTGGAAACTGAAACTGAAACTGACTGATGATGCATGCATCTGTCTATCTGAATCTGAATGTACCTGAAGGTACCTGCTGTGCTGATCAGGCTAGTGAACACAGGGATTCGGCATCCTGGCCAAGTGGGCTGAAAATTCTAGCTACTGGCTAGAAAACTAAAATCTGATAAACTGCTGAGCTGACTGACTGGTGTCAGAAAGCTGGGTCCCACAGATGCCCCCTCGAGTTCACCCCAAAACTGAGACCCATACATTGGATTCTAACTGCTGAAATCTACTGAATTCGGATCTCTGGATCCTCATGCAGGCTACATGTTGTGCTATGCATGCTTATGCATCTGTTCTTAGCTAAAATCTGAATTATCTGATGATCATTAAGCTTCTGGATGGATTACCAAACCTTTAACAATTCATTTCTGCCTTTTTCTAGAAAATCTGGAAGGCACACGACCGTGCAAGGAAGGCACACGGTCGTGCACGCAGCCCACACGGTCGTGCTGGGCAAGGGCACATGGGCGTGTGCCCCAGCACACGGGACCGTGTGCTGGCCGTGCGTCTGGGCGTGTGTGCTTCTGGAATTTCTGGCCATTTCATGCAAAAATGGGACACACGGTCGTGTCCCTCAGGACACACGATCGTGTCCCTGCATTTCCAGGCCGTGTGCCCATCGCACATACGGACGTGCGCTCGCAGAACCAAAGGCACATGGGCGTGCGTCTGCGGACACACGGTCGTGCACCTGGGTTTGCAGCAGCAGACTTCACCTGGAAATGCCAGAAACCCAACCAAACCACATCCAATCTGCAATTAAACTGAAACATGCATAAATGGCACTTCTAACAACACATACAAGTCATCAATTTCATCATCCATCCACTACGACTGATTTCACCATGGAAATCCATCACTTCTCTCACCAACACACATACAAGTCAAACAAACATGCATTTGGGAGGAAAAATCATCAAACACAGCATCATATCATCATCATGGCATCATATAAACATACACAACATATCATCACATACTGGAAATGCCGACAAACGTTTCCAGGCATCTCAAACAAGCTAGGAACAACAGGGAGAGAGTAAGAAACACTTACCTCTCGACATGGCTACTGGATATCTCAAATCCAAACTAATCTCTCTGATCTCTTGCTGGATTGGGAGTTGCTGGAAACTGAATTTCACGCCTAGGGCTGGGAACTACTGAAACAAAGAAGAGAGAAGCTGAAACTGGATGAGAAAGCATTAATCTCTCATCTCTCTCTCTTTTCTACCCACCTGCACGGGCGTGCAGGGATGATGCACGGGAGTGCATCAAGGAAAAATGGATAAAGTCCATTTCCCGCGCTTCGCATGATTAAAACCTCCCTAAAGGCATCATACGAAAGCCACACAGCCCTGAAAAACTACTATCTCACCCCTGAACTCTGCTAGACCCCCAATCTATCTCTGAATTCTATTTCTAATCCCAAAACTCTACCCCTAAGGGCTTTCTAAAACTCTGGGATGCTACACAACACGACCGTGTAAGAAAAATGGCACGCTCGTATAGTTTTCCAAAAAGTCTCCAATGGCTCTCAAAATCATCCCAACGGCTACTTCTTCCTAATTCCTATAAATTGGAGATGTGTAGATACCCCATTTTGGACCTAACAAGGTCACCCCCGATGATGAAAAACCTGGACGTTGATTTAGAATTTTTGAGATGTAGAGCCGAGGATAGATGAATTAAAAAAAAATGTTTATTTTATGTTATTTTTATAAAAAAAAAAAGTGTATTTATTTTATTACAAAAGAAAAAAAATAGAAAAACCCAAGCCCATGCAGCCAGCCCAAATGGAGAAAGAAAAAAGAAAAAAGAAAAAAAGAGGGGAGGAAGCCCAACAGGAGGGCCCAGGACTGGGCCTGCAGCGCGCGCGGGTAGGCCACGCGCGGGCTGAGCTGGACAGCTGCAGGGGCGGGCGCTCAGCGCGCGTGTAATGCACGCGCGCGCTGAGTTGCTGCATGTCTGCAGCCGTCTGCTGCGCAGCTTCTCTCTCTCTTCTCTGCGGGGCGCATTGTGTGCTGACCAGGCGCATGCATGGCCTTCTTTTTCCTTGGGCAGGCTCCCAATCATTTTCCTTTCGCATTTTCCCAAGGTATAAAGGCAGGCATGCATTTGGAAAACAGGGGAGAGGGATTTTTGGGGGAAAAACGGCCGAGAGAAAAAGAGACAGAGAAGAAAAAATTATCTGGAGGGGGGAGGATGGGGAGAAAAATTTTAGGAGGAGGGCTGAGAGAAAAAATAGGGAGGAGAGGATGGGCAGAAAAACTAGGGGGAAAAAAAAATGAGAGAAAGAAGGGAGAGGATTTCCAAAAAAAAAAAAAAAAAAGAAAGTATTTCAGGGGGGATTTTCCAGAAACGAAAAAAAAAAAGAAGATTTCCGGGAAAGGAAAAATTTGAGAAAAGGAAAATTTTCAGAAGAAGATTTTTCGAAAAAAATTCTGAAAACCAGCTTATGTGATTTTGGTTCATCCTCGGCTCAATGTTCAATCAAATCCGAATCAACTATTTTTAGGTACGCCCTTGAGGGGGATTTTTCCGTAAATAATTTTTTATTTTATTTTATTTTAATTTTATTATCTCTTGTATATAAAGATTGTATTTTATATAAATGTTATTTGCATATTCTGTATGAATAATTTGTGTATTGTATTTTTATTTTATACATAAATATGTTAATATTCTGTGTTAATTTTTTTTTATTGTATTTTGATGCGTATGTAAATATTTTATATGTATATTCAATTTTTTTTCTGTGTTTATATTTTGTATATGTTGTACTTTTATTGACATTTCGTATTCGATTTCTTTTGTATATTAATACTGTTTTTTTTTAGACATTATGTATTTTAATGTGTTCGTATTCTGTATTTTTAAATTCTGTATGTATATGTATCATAGTATACTGTATATAATAAATATTCTACAGGGAGTGTATTTCATATCCTGCATGTACTCGTATTATTAGATATATAATTTTTTTGCGTAGCTGTTGTGTGGATGAGACTGGCCGCCCTGATGGTAACAGGTGGCCATGTTATTTCCCCTTCCCAGGTTCAAATCACCCTGCTGGGGCAAAGCTGCTTTTATTTTTTTTTTTTATTTTAATTTTAATTTTACATATTCATTTTATTTTTCTGATTACTGTACACAAATATATATATTATTATTTTTTGGTACATACATTATATTATGTTTAGATTATATTTTATACTGTATATATATTTATTATTGTATTTTATACATATATTATATTAATTTATATGTATTTTACATGTATATGTTATATCTATTATGTAATTATTGAATTATACATATTATATATATTGAGTGTGTGTATTACTGTGTATATTCTTGTATGTATATAAGCTATATATTTTTGTATTTGCTGGAAGAAAAATTGTGTATTTTGTTGAGTGCTGTCTGTGCGTCCGGGTATATTGCACATATAAAATTTTGCATCCATATTAAGTGAATGTGGCTGTTGCCTTGGTGGTAAAAGGCAGTAGGTTAGAATGTTGGGCGCCTGGTTCGAATTGTGGCTAGGGGGGTATTTGGTTATTTTATTTACTGTGCATGTGTGTATATTGGGTTTCCTGTTTGGGCTGCATGCTGTTTATTCTCTTGGGCGAGCCGGCTGGTCTGAATTCTGTATATTTCCTTGGGGGGTGGGTTGCTCTTATTTGGACCAAGATTTTGATTATTATTATTATTACTATGATTTTTATTTTTATTATTACTATTATTATTATTATCATTATTTTCTTTTCTTCATTTCCTAATTATAATTTACTCTTAATAAAATTTTATCTTGCAGGATTTATTCATTTATTTTATTAGATCAACTAACAAATTTCATTTTGCAGGATTTATTCATTTATTTATTATTTCTAGGCTTGTTTAGGGTTAGAAGAAATGTATAGGGGTGTATGTGCAAAGGGATGTAATATTAATTTTTTTTTCTGCTTTTATTATTTTGTTTATGGACGTTAATTTTGTTTTATATTTTATGACTAACCTAATTTCTTTTGCAGGGATTTAATTTATAGGCTTGTTTTGGATTAGATCCAATGTATAGGGGTGTATGGAAAAATGATTGTAATTTTTAATTTTCTTTTATTTTCTTTTTCGTATTTTATTTTCGTGGATGAATATAATTTATTGTATATGTGTGAATATAATTAATGCATTGCGTGATAGAACGGAACTTAATTAAACTCGGTAACGCGCTTAACGAACGAACCACAATAGTGGAGGTCGGCTTTCATGCCGGGCGGCATGGGTGCCTAACACCTTCCCATTGTCGTACCTGACTCTCCGAACCTGACCCATTGGGCAGGTGAGGGGTAGTTAGGTCCTTCGCAAGGGATCCATAAATCGTCCATCCTCACCGATGTGTATTTTCCTGGGGTTACTCCTAGGTGGCGACTCCATAGACTCCGTAACGGGCCACAAACCCGTTATGCGCTCCTCTTGACCACGTTTATGGTGGTTAAACAGGAGTGGTAAGTCTGTCCTCGCTCGGCACGGCAAAAACCGGCGCCACAAGATGATTTGAAGATTCATGGGTTAGAGAATCAAGCATAAGACTATTACTCTTTCATTCTCTAATTCTTCTCCAAACTTCTCTCACAAAATCATATTTGTAAATCCTTTAGAGAGGAACTTTGTGAGCATATTGTAAATTAGCTTTGTGAGGCAAATCATTGTAATATTTTACAAACCCTTGGGCGCAATCCTGTGAAACTAGTGTGGGGCGTAATCCCTGTTAAAACTAAGTTAAGAGCATAATTCATTGTATCAAAACTAGTATGAAGGGCGAAATCCCTTAGATCAAAACTATTGTAACTTCAGGGTTGAAGTTAGTGGAAGGAAAATCTTCAAGCGGGGTTGCTTGGAGTAGTGGACGTAGGAGGCGTGGGAAGCTCCGAACCACTCTAAATCGGCTGAGCATTTTTTTGCCTTTACTCTTTTTTATTTATACTTGTTTAGTCTTATAATTAATTGTGCTTAATTGTATTTATATATTTGGATGTTTGAGTTGATAGAATAGGAAAATGTTTTAAACTTGAGAAAATTTTTAAATAACCTATTCACCCCCCTTCTAGGTTATTTGCCATTCAGTATTTGGGGTTTTAATAATTGGTATTAGAGCTTAGGCTCTTGTTTTCAAAAATCTAATGATTTTTAGAGTTTAATATCCGTTTTCGAAACTTACATGACAAATATTTTTGAAAAACCGTCTTTCGAAGAAGGGGGTAGTTCAAATAGGTCACCCTTATTTTGTGGTGCTAATTATGGTCAATGAAAAATTTGTATGAAATTTTTTGTTCAATCCATTGACTATAAGCTTTGGAAAATTATTGGTAAAGGTGATTTTGTTCTCATAAATCCAAATACAAATTTGCCCAAAGACGAAATTGAATTTAATGAAGATGATGAAAGATTAATGAGTTTAAATTCAAGGGCATTAAACTTGCTATTTTGTGCTTTAGATACCACGGAATTTAACCGTGTTTCCTCTTGTGAAACAGCACATGAAGCTTGGATGATCATCCAAATGACTCATGAAGGTATAAGCCAAGTGAGGGAGTCCAAGGTGGAGATGTTTTTCCGTGAATATGAATTATTTGAGATGAAGAAAGATGAAAACATCACAGAAATGTATAAACTCTTCTCAAACCTAGTAAATGAATTGAGAGGATTGGGAAAGAGGTTTGAGAATGTTGAGTTAGTCAAGAAGGTGCTAAGGTCATTACCGGAAGCTTGAAGTATGAAGGTAACGACAATTGAAGAATCGAAGGACTTGACTAACATGGGCATGGACGAATTGATCAAGAGTCTCTTAACTCACAAAATGAAATGGATGCCCAAGAAGAAGGAGAAAAAGAAGAATATCGCACTCGAGGTTGAGGAGGATACAAGTGAAGATGAAGAAAACTCAACCGAAGAGGAGAGCTCGATGGATGAAAAGGATTTGAAGACACTCTCCAAGAAATTCAGCAAGTTCTTTTCAAAAGGGAAGAAGAAAAAGAAAGAAAAAGTGGTGACTTGCTATGAGTGTGGAAAGAAAGGGCATTACCGGTAAGAATGTCCTCAAGTGAAAAAGAAATATTAGAAAAAGAAGATACTTGCCGCTTTAAGCAAAGAGGATTCAGACGATGAAGATGAAGATGAAGATGAATGAATCTCCTTATGCTTCTACACCGAAAACAAAAATTGAAGAAATGGTGTATAAGTAAAGCTTGAAGCACAACTCATATCCAGGTAAGTTACTCTAAACATGCTCAATTATGTGTTGTGAATGATGACTATGTTAGTATGAAAATATGGTTTGTGAATGCTAGCAATATGTGTTGATTTATATGATGTGTGTTTGATAATTTATGTGTTTAACATGAATTCGAGTCGAATTAATCCAAAAATATTTTTGAAATCGGTCAATATCTGAATTCACATATTAATAACCCTCTTAGTTGATCAAAATGAGCAAAAATCAAATATTTTTGTGTTTTGATTGATTCTAAATTTCGGCATTGCATATTGAATTTTTTCAGATCACACGACCGTGTATCAATTGCACACAACCGTGCTTGACTTTTGGTCAGCACACGTCGTGCTATAATCACACGCTCGTATAATCTTCAGTTTAAAGTTGAAACAAGCCCGTGTGTGAGAAAGCCACACGACCATGTATAATTGGGCGTTTTGTAGTAAGCACACGCTCGTGTGTTCAAGATACACACGACCGTGTGTATTTGGGGATCTTGACACACGCCCGTGTACATGCAAAACACACGACCATATGTCCACTACTATATAAGCAAATCCAGTTTTTCTTCTTCATTTCAACAAAAATTGAAACCCTAGCCGCCCTTTTTATCGAAATTCTCTCAAATCTCCATAAAAAATCACTCAATTTTAGTCAAATTTCTCACATACATTTGGCTTTTAACACCATTTCATCAAGTTCCCTTACATTTTCGCACGATTTCATACTAATTTTCGCATCAAATCCATCAAAATCACTTGCATTTCAAAGTTTATCATAAAAATACCTCCAGGGATGAAGAATGCAAACACAAGATCGAATGAAAGGTTTTATGGAGTTATTTATCAGAATAAGGAGCAAAAGGTACGCTTAAATTGACTTTTAGGAAAGTCAATTTATGTTGGAAGGTGTTTAGAGATATCAATTTTGAGAGAAATTAGGATTTTGGAGGATGTGATGATTTTGGTTAGAGCATTGAAATTAGAAAAAATATTTTTGATGAAATACAATGTGTATGAGGGATTAGTTTATGAGTTTTACAGTTCATTGCAATTAATGAAAGATCCTAGGGGAACAATTACTGATTACACTA
>JAJEJH010001495.1:15517-27775 GCA_026122585.1 Anacardium occidentale | reverse complement strand
CTGTCTTTCATGGTAGGACCAAGCACATTAAAATCAAATATCATTTTCTGAGGCAGGCTGAAGATGAAGGAGAAGTGCAGTTGATACATTGCTCTTCTGAAATTCAAATTGCAGACTTATTTACCAAGAGTCTGAATTCACAAAGGTTTGTTAAGTTAAGAGAAATGCTTGGAGTCAATAGCAATATTGTCAAGGAGGAGTGAAAGAGCTGCTGGAAGAAAACAAGCTGGAAATCTGAAGCCTTCTTACACAAACTTAAAGCATGCAGACCAGCTTGAATTATTATATTTTGATGACAATACCTGCTATATATTTGCATAATTCAAAAGTGAAAATGTGTAATTTAGTTTTGGTAAAGGTTAGGTGTTATTAGGTTGCAAGGTATGGCTGTTTAGTAATAGAATAGTGCCAAGCATGGTGATGATTTAATGCACTGTCTAAGATCCATTTTTTGTGGAAATTTGGTGGAACAAACTTTGCTTATGTAATGTATTTAAAGTGAAATTGGTAATGGAATACAGTGAGCTTTTCCAGAACCAGAATATGCAATACATTTTCTCCTTCTTCCTTCTTTTCTAAAACCTGCTGCATTATTTTTTCTAGCAAAAGGAGAGACTTGAACATCTCCTTTTACTATCATTTAAATCCTATCGGAGAACTTAAAAATTAATAATAACCCTCATCTCTATCTAAAAATTGCCCAATACGTGCCGAAAAGCCTAATACTGTGCTGGAAATTGTCTAAAAATTGTAGATATCCTAAGTGATAATGAAGTGTGCTTTTCCGATGCCTAAAGCTTTTCCAGGGCGTTAAAAGCGATTGCCTTTGAATGACTGGTTACTTTGACCATACTTAAGGCGATGGCCACATTACCTTGAGTAAAGCTGAGGCGCACCTTTGACAACTATGCTTCATTGTTTTTTGAAGTTGAGGATGGCACATAGATTGTCTATTTATTTGATTCTATTTCCTATAAGCTCTCTTGTGAGGAAATTTATAGTTTACATCCTGTTCTTGCGTTTATGGGCTGCAAGTAATTTTCCATTAGGAGTAACATTTGATGCTTGGAACAGGACACAAGTTTTGAAATGTTATAGCTTTTCTAGTAAGTTTTGAGATGTATTAGAATTAACTTCACAGTGCTTTACCCATATTAGCACTCTTGGTGTTATAAATTTCTTTGATGGCTTTGATGTGCGATTATTTATTTGGTGCTCTTGGCTAAACTTGCCAAGTTATGAAGGGAAGTCCTTGAGCCTACCTCAAAAGGTGGTGGTGGTGGTGGTATAGGTTTTGATGTCACTAAAAGCGGAGATGCAAGAGTTGGTCTTATTGGTTTCCCTTCTGTGGGGAAATCTACACTTTTAAATAAATTAATAGGGACATGTTCTGAGGTATGAAAGAGTTATTTGAGATCTTATAGATATTTTATAAATTATTTGATCAGTGAATAATTATCATAGATGCCGCCAGCATGCTTGTTTTGTCTGTGTAAATGTATTATTTTGATTGCGATCACTAGTTTGAAAAAAAAAAATTTCTATTGTTCATGATCTAAGCACAAGCTAAATCACTAATTTAATATGCCTTGAACTGAAATTCTAAGCATCACTAGGTAGTGATTTATCCTCTACCTATGTTTTAAACTGAAGTCGTACTATGTACTGAAATCAACTTAGTGTGAAATGCCTTCTGGTAATTGAAATTCTGAGACTTACTTCATTTCGCACCTGTGTTTTGGTGTAAAGACTTCATTTTTTTTTTTCATTGTGGGTTTTTCTGATGTTGAGATAGGTTTTATGAAGGCATGGAAGCCTGAAGGGTTAGAAATCTATATTTGTAACTCTTTTTCTGATCTGTAAGAGATTGGGGTGAATGGAAAGAAGGGAGAAGGTGAATGTTGTTCTTTATTCATGATGAAATTTGACTGCTAAATTTGAAGTTTATTTGCTTCCATTTAATGTTCCACTGTATTGCATTTGTCCAAATAACTCATTCTACATGTGGTTAACATTGGCTGAACAGTGTGAAACCCTGTGTATTTGATGTCATTGTATGTCTGTTTTGTGCATTGAATTGGGATGAATGTGGTGAAAAATATTCATTGTCAAACATTTATGCTAAGTTATAATCGTGGATTTCTGATGTGATTTATATTTGTTATGGTATACAGGTTGCTTCATATGAATTTACTACCTTAACATGTATCCCAGGTGCGATCACGTATGGAGGGGCTAAAATTCAGGTACCAGATTTTATAACTTTCCTTTTGTTTTGGGTAGTGACATGGCCTTTTGTAATGTTAAGTATAACTCTGACAGTAGATGTTGAAAAATCATGTTAGGAAACATTATGTTATTTATGAGTCCAAATATGGTGGTACTAATCTAGGAGAATACATGTACTTGTGATATATCTGTGCGAATGCAAATTAATATTTATTAGTTGACATGTTTGTGTTCTCTACTTCCCTCAAGATTGACATAATTCAATCCTTCTTTTATGTTCGACAGTTGTTGGATCTCCCTAGTATTATTGAGGGTGCTAAGGATGGGAAGGGTAGAGGAAGGCAGATAATCATGAGATTTATTATTGAATTTTTACTTTTGAAGGTTCTATCGTGGTAGTAAAAGGCTGTAATTCTTTGGAGCCTCATGCTCCATAGGGTTGATTATTTTAAAAGTAATCTGAGCTTTTTCTTATTGTCAATTGAATGGAACAATACTTAATCATTGCTGTTATTATGTTGGTAGCGTTAAGTATAGGTACGAAAAAGCTTGCATATACTGCATGAATGCTAGTTATTATGTTAGTACAAAATGGTTATGGATTTAACATGGACATTTTTAGTTTGCATAAGACTAGTTCATGTGCATCTTCATATTCCTTTCCTATCATATCTGTATGCTAAATAGTTATATATATGGAAGCCAGTTTATCAGCACTGCTGCAGTTGTATCTTACTTGTTTTTGATGCAATAAAGCCAATAACTCACAAGCGTCTGCTAGAGAATAACATGAGGGATTTGGTATAATGTAATATGTTTGCTTCTTAGTGTCTTTATGCAATAAGCTTTTACTTTTTGATGTTGCTCTAAAAAATGAAAATGGTACCCTTTTTCTTAAAAGGCAACCCTCCTCTTTCCTGTGATATCATGCATCCATGAAGGCATTTTCAACTTAGTTTGATGCTAATCTTGTAATTTAAATTTTTGAAACCTTTATACATGCTACTGTTTGAAATTTGAGTCAGTTGTTTGCAGTTCTCCCATCTGAATACATTTGTACTCTTCGTTTTTATTTAATTATTTATTTATACTGATAACAGGTTAAACAAGGAACCACCTAATCTTACATTCAAGAAGAAAGATAGGGGTAGTATTATTTTTACTTAACAATTACCAACATACATCTTGACTTAGATAATGTGGAGGTAATCTGCAGTGAGTACAGAATTCACAATGTTGATATTACTCTGAGGTATGATGCGACTACTGATGACCTCATTGATGTCATTGAGGGCAGTAGGATATATATGCCTTGCATCTATGCTGTGAACAAGATTGATCATTGAAGAGCTGGAGATATTGGATAAACTTCCTCACCACTGCCCTGTCAAGTAACTTCTATGTAGTTTTTGATTATTGCTTAAATCTTTGTTTTTTAAACTCTAGATCATAATTACATGTTGAAATACATGAAAGATGATTATTGTAAATTGTGGGTTGACTAAAATTGTTAGCATCTCCCTTGTACATACTTTAACATTGACTAGCTGATGAGGTAATGCATTGGTAGATTTTACCATTATATGGTATTATTCAATTATCTATAATACACCTTTTTATGATTTAGCTTATAATGTTTTGAATTTCTTTTCTCCTACTTGTTTAGTCATTTATTTTGTGATTTGCATGACTTTTGCACAGTGCACATTTGGAGTGCAATCTTGATGGCCTACTAGAAAAGACGTGGGAATATCTCAATTTGACTCGTATGTAAACCAAGCCCAAAGGGATGAACTCAGACCACTAAGACCCCATTATTCTCTCATCAAAGAAGAGGAGGGTTGAGGATTTCTGCAACAAAATCCATGAAGATATGTTTAAACAATTTAAGTCGTGAGTGCTCTTTCCCATATCTTACAACACCAAAAGTTCAGATTTCTTAAAAGATGGGATTGTCGGTAATTGGAAACACAAGTTCACTCTGGACATTTTTTAATTGTTTGCATGCTTAATGTGCACAAGGATTTATCATAGGAGTCAATCTATTGGTTTGGTCTGAGTTATAGAGGAAAAAAGCAGGTCTAGCCTATAGGGCAGTTTGTTCTGGGCATTTATTCCGTTTTCTTCCTATACATTGAATGTCTGCTGGCCACAGCACTATGAAGTGTCATAATTAAATTGACTGATGTCACTCTTACCCAGATACACAAGCCAAGTGATGCCGCTGACACTGTATTGAGGAGAAATCTTTTGGATGAAGACATTTGTCATTAATTTTGTTATGATTTAAAATTTGGATAGGTTTTCTTCCACAAAATACCACGTCATTTCCTTTTTACTCAATATTCTTTGAGATGCTCTAGTTTGGCTGAATATTGATCCTTCTATTAGCTTATGTTATCGTTTTTCTATTTTTTTTTTTTTCCCTTTCAAACCAAATACTTACTGTGAAAAAAATGATACAGTGGTATGAGGGTTAAGCATGAAACACAAGCCTCAAATAGGTGAAAAGGTTTGATGCTAAAACTTGATATTTAAACATTCAATTTCTTTATTTGTATTAATTGTTTTAGTTCTTTTAGAGTCCACGTTCCTTCACTTTGTTGATTAAATTCTATATTTCGTGCTTTATACTTTCCAGGAACACGAGCTCAAGAAATCTTTCTATAAAGTTCAGTTTCTGTGATGAGACTAGATGGAGAGACATGTCTGATGTGTAATTAAGTCAATTTGTGGTCAAAAGCTTGGATGGTGATTCACCTCGATGCCTGGTTAGTATTTTCTAATGTTATCAATTCATTGACATTTATAAAATTTGAATGTTACATTGTAGAAGCCATAAAGATTACTTATGGTAAACATTTCTTACATGCGACAAACACTTGAACGATGTTTTTGCATGATGTAATTGGGATATTGCTTTTACAAATCCGTTCATTCTACTTGTTTCGATCAAAGATTTGGTTACGTTGTTGTAAGGATTTATATTAAGAGTAGCATTAATAGGTACTATAATATCATCATTCTAAACACGGTAAAATGCTTAAACTTCATCAAGAAATTAACATTACAAAAAAAAAAAAAAAACTTTTAACAAGAAGAAAAATAGTCGTTAAAAGTGAATTTATCGTCATTAAAGTATTTTAACGATGAAAAAAATCTTATTATCATTTGTCGCTAAAGCCTTTACCGTTAAAAATATTAACAACGAGAAAAATATCTCGTCATTAATACAAAATCTCGTTATTAAAAATAGTAATAACAACTAATATTTTAATTACTATAACATAGATTACAATCGTTGACAATAATAACAATGATTATTCTTATCATTATAATAACATCTATCAGTCATTAAATATAATATTAACGATAAATATTTTTATCATTATAATAATATTTACTGATCACTAAATATGATTAACATAATATTAACAATGAATATAACCATTATTATTATTATATTTACTCGTCATTAGATAATCTTTGGGTTTCATTGATACTTTTGATCTACATTTTGGACGGTATGCTTGTTTGCAGTTCACCTAATTAAATGAAAGCTACTGTACCGTCTTGCAAGCTTCTTGAAAAATGATTGTATGGCATGAGTAGTTTTTGGTTTCATACAAACTATGAGCACCGGACAAAAGATTGATGTATACAATATACCAAATATTTTCTTTGTACTGAGCGTGTGAAGTCTACATCATCAAAATATTGTCACAACACAAACTTACTCAAGCTTAATACATTATCAAAATATTGTCACAAAATATTTTCTTTGTACCCCGTCTTCATCAAGGAAAATCTTAGGATGTACTGCTGCAGTACAGACATTACGCGCCCTTTGCAACTTCTGATGGTCCAACACTTCAACCAAGAACATTGAACTGGCCAATGATCTGAGAGCCTTATGTCTGATTGCTTATAAGAAAGTTGTTTTATATGTTTTCCTTGCAGTACACACCTGCACATACCATGTCCATACATTTGTTGATTATTAAAATCTAAAGATATAATTGCAGGTCAGAGAAACAAGAAAGGCACAGTTAGCTGTGTGAATTTCTCAGAAATTGATTTGTTAAGTCAGGGAGTTAATCTTAGGATGCATATTTACCATGCAGGAGATCTCCTCTTCTCTCCTTTTGGGTTCTCGCCAACATATCTATCTGTTTTTATTTCACACTCGTAAGTGGGAGGAAAGTTTGTTACCCTCTCTTTCCATCCATCAAAAACATGCCCACTACGTAGTTCTATGGTTAGCTGCCACAAATCAAATAGTATAAGGCAAAACATTCACAAGTTTGTTAATCAGATGTGTCTCCGAATATTATACACTAACAAGAAATCGATATGGTCAATCCCAAGGTATCTCACTTGATCATTGCTCTGCCTCCACCATGCTGAGACGATAGTTCAAATCCCCGAACCAGAATATCTGACTATTGACAATGGGTCCAAAGTATAAATCCATATGCTACACAAAATTGCAAATTATAGACACATCAAATTACAAAGCAATTACATACTGAAATGGCAAGATATTGCTTACTCATCAGATTGCTTACCCATCAGAAAGAATATCCAACTAAAGCCAACTAAAGCCATCCTTCTGCTTATAAATTTACAAGTAGTTCTACTAGAATTGCTCAACTACTGAAGGCATGATCACTTATAAATTACTAGGGAAATATTGGCAGATATCTATGAATATTAATCAAATCAAAATAATAAGCACAAGGCAAGATTGACCAGTATAATACTAATCATTACCAAGAAGAAAATGCAATTCTAAGGATAAAATTAGATACCTTCTGTTCAATTAGTAGAACTAAAGGACTAACGACGGCACAAAGCAGACATGAGAATCAGTTTGTGAACGAGCTCAGAGCATAACTAATGAATTTACAGAGAATATGGATACCAACCTCAACTCCGTGGGGGCCAATTCAGTTTCAAGATAAAAAAATGAGTATTAGAATTGCGAATTCCTCTGGAGCAACTTCCTGCAATAGGTTGGCATATAAAACTTACTCAATACTAAGTCATAAACATAAAGAACATCTGAAGAAATATAACTGTTGTGGACCTGTATAGCATGCCCAATAAGTCTGCACCATTTGAAATTTTCCTTTCATCTGCCCAATTGTGAGAGAACTGTTACAGAACAATGAGAAAATATCACAGGATATCAAGTTGAAGAATTTTCAGCAGCAGTATGGCTGGTTAGTTACTATCACTAGCAAAGAAAGAACTGATTTGTATTCTCATCTTGCCAATTCCATTCCTTTGGAACTGAGCAATAATGAACAAATCAAAGTACAGAAAATGCTTCAGGTACAACTGAAAACTTTAGATACTGATTGCTTAAATACCAGAGCTTTGGATAATAAACACTGAACTATATAAAATTCTTCATATTAATGTGAAACAAGTTAGGCAATGTCTTAAAAATCTTATCCAAGTTTTAGTGTTTATTTCTCAAGAAATAATTTCGTTATTGATAAAAATGGCTGGGATAATGATACTGAATAACTTAAAAAAATTATCTAGTGACGACGTGTCCAGTCTGTTTGTTCCTGCTAACAGCAAGAACTTTGGGACTGGACATGACAGAAATTTATCTGAAAGCCCTTCATACCTGCCAGACAATTCAAAATTTCAACTGAAATGAATTTGTTATCACATCACAAAGCAAACCTTTGAAGTCATCATTTCGCTTTTATGACATCAAGAAAATCAATGCATAATACCAAATTTGCTAATCGCAGATCAAAGTAGACAATCCATTAACCAAACAAAAAGTAACAAATCAAGAATCTCAATAAATAATTGCAAAACACAATCCGATAACTGGCCAATAAAAATCAGTGACATGCAACATAGATAATCAAAACAAAGCGGTGCTTCAATCAATTACATATGAAAAAAAATCCAAAATTAGGGATCTCGGAGACAAAGATAGATCGAGAGGCATAATCGGAAAATTTTAGGGTTAGATAGACTTACAGTTGGTGGATCGAGAAGACGAAGTAAATCTGAGGAAATTCAAAAAGAGCTGTACGTGTAAACGGAGGATAGAGAGAGATGAAGAAAAGAACACCACAAGGTGAGAAAACGAGATGAAACCACAAGAGAGAGATGAGAATCCAAGCGAACAGCCAGGCAGGGGCAGGGGCACGAGCTGAACTTTATTCAGCTGCGACAGCTTTATCGCCTGCTGGCTTTAGCTTCCACTTCTTTCTCTGTGGGTCGCTGTCGTTTAAATATTGCAAATAGGGCAAAATTGCCAAGCAATGTTGATTTTATTACGCAGTTTGCCACTCCCTCTTGGCTTTTCCAGTTTTGTTGATATTTGGAACTGGGTTCTGCGGGTTTAATAGGGGGTAGCTAATGTGGTGGCTTGAATGACTGCTACTTCGTCTGTGGACTCATCTGACGGTTTAGATTTAACAATGTATTTTTTTTTTTTTTTTGATATAGATAAGTTTATTGTATCCATAAATTGGTATATGTAAAAAAAACAAAAAAAATACAATTTTCAAATATAATTTTAATGTGTTTTAATAAGTGTGTTATATTAACTTCAGATAATATTTTAATTATTTATTATATTCTTAGATTTCTGATTTATTTGGAACCTTGAAGTGACATGTGGAAAAGAATAAAAATATACAAAAAAAAAAAAAAATCATATTGTATATTACCAAACTATTATTCAGGAGGCAATATAAAGTAAGCTTCACCTTGAAGCCATTAAACTATTATTCAGAAAGCCACATAAACTATAAAGGAACTCTAGAAATGGGGACATTACCTCAGGGATTTTGATCTTGTATCTTAGTTGATAAATACGACTGCAAATTATAATGAATATTTTCATTAATAATAACAATAACAACATAGCTTTATGTTATTTGTACAATTAAATTTATATCTTAAAAAAAGTTTTAACATATAAAACATTAAAAAATAATTTTTTATGATTATAAATAAAAGAGTTAATTGAACAAATGAAAAGAGTCAGAAGAAGATTTAATAAATTTAAAAGTTAATAAAATAAATAAATTAAATATGTGAGGCCACTTTCATGTAGAAAAAAAAAAAGTGGTCACAATTTTCAAGGGTTTAATTATAAGAAAAATACTTACTAATTAACAGTACGTGTTCAAGACATAAAAACTACATAAAATAGGGCTTGAGAAAAAATTTTATTTTTTTTCTAAATTTTTTGACATCTTATTCTATACAACTTACCTTTCCCACTGCATTGGTCGTTTGTATATTATTGAATAAGGAGACCAACTATCTAAAATTTGATATGATCTCTCAAGATTTCCCATTTTGTCATGTTTCGAACAGCACTCTAGACAGCACTTCAAGCAATCATCAACAGAGCAATTTACAGAATCCAATCTTTTGTCTCTGGGTACTCTTGCTTCTCTTCTCAAATCATTGTCTTTAGTATACAACAAAGTCACTCCACATTTTTTCACCTTGTGTCTAGCCCAGCCATTCTTAGTTTGACTTATACAAAAGAACGCAATGCGACCCTTGCTATTCAAATTGAGTGTAAGCAATTCCAAGGACATTATTTTGAAAGTATATCCCAAGAATACATGATCCGATTGAAAAACCACATCCAGAGATGAATAATAGAAAATGTCACGGGAAATTATCTCTCCGTTAACAATAAGAGCAAATCCAACTCCGAAATCTCTAGGTTCTTGGTAGTCTTGTAATGATAACACAGCACATAAAGTAAAACCAATTAAGTGGTCATTGAGCCAACCTTCTGGAAACTCTATAAAATCTTCAGTGCTTTTGAAGGTAACCGAATTTGGGATGTCGCTTCCAGGATAACACATAACAGAATTATCGAATTCCCTTTCCTGTACCAAGGAAGTCAGCAACTTTTAACCTTGGTAATTGTTACAGCTTCTCATCAAAATTGCAAGAATAATATTTTTTCTTAAATTATATTAACTTTTACAAAAAAAGATAACTAATTTTGCTTATCCCAAATCATATATTATTTACAGATTCAAAAACATTAAGTTTAAAGAAGATAGTTGACCACCAATAGATATAGTTTCACCGTAATATCAATTGTCTTAGAAATTTTGTTTATATTTATTTTTTATTGATTTGAAGTCTATTTCAATCTCCTTATTATAGTTATCTAGTCTAGATATATATATATATCTTGTGGATTTTTTTCTTCTTGACTACCATTATAATTAAAGACATTCCGTTATCTTCTTACTTATGTTTTTATAACTACTGCAGTTTATATACATTAAAATTTGTCACAAAATCTGAGAATGGCCAAACCTCCTGTTATCATGTAAGACAACCTAGTATTTCATTAAAATGTTAAATATATTATTTACATAATTTAAAATTACAGTAATACCCTTAAAATGAAATTAAATACTAAAAAAATATGACATTTGCAAATAACAAGATATAATTTCTGGAACAAATCTAAAGAAAACCTCTGTTATAAAAAGAACAATTTTTTTTTTATTTTATTTATTTAATAAAACAGAGAAATTGAAAGTGATAAACTTACCTTAAAGCCAATCTCATATGCTCTCGTTTCAATGTTCAAGGGCGTGTCTTCCATGTCTAATTTTAGTTTTAAACAATTGACAAAGTTGAATCTCTCGTTAATATCGTGCTTACTTAAGCAAATAGCCGATAAACTTGAAAATGATTCAAGTGAGCTGCAATTTTCTGCATCTATATCTTGTAACTCGCATGGAAGCTCTGGTAAGAATATAAGCGTCTTGCAATCTTCTAAAGAAAGATATTCCAACTTAGAGAGAACTTTGATGCTCCTTGGCAGGCTCTCGAAAATGTTTTGGCCAATACATATATATTCCAATGATAGTAATTGGCCAATATTGTCAAGTAACACTTCAATGTTACAATCAATCAGGTTTAGCTTTTCCAATTTTTGGAAAACTGGAAGATGGACGATTGGGATGCTCAATTGCTTTTGCATCTTACATCTTACCAAAGATAATGTCTCAAGGTTGATCAAATTTGCTAATGCTGGCATTTCTGCAAAAGTAATTCCCTCTAGTGTAAGTTCCTTGAGAGTCGTTAAATTCTCCAGGTCACTCGGCCATCTGTCAAGTTTGGAACAACCGGAGAGATAAAGATGTTTAAGAGATTTCAACCCACAAACACTCTCTGGTAACCTCTCAAGTCTTGAACAATTTTGACAGCTCAATATTTCAAGCCTAGATAGACGTTCTATTGATTTCAATTCTTTTATTGCAGTTCCATCTAGATATAGATACTCAATTGTATGTGGGAGATGTGGAAGTGTTTTGAGATTTGAGCAGTCGGAGAGAATAATTTTTCGAAGAGATGTACAATGATCACTAATTGGAAGATTATCAAAGCCTTTGCAGCCTTTTAGATTCAGGATCACAAGTTTATGGAGATTATGGATAGATGAGAAATTCTCAAGCAAATTTGCACAACCTTTTAGAATCAAGCTCTCAAGATTTGGCATGAGTGAAAAATCTGGCATTCTATGTAGACGCTTAGAGTGACTGAGGTTAATATGTTTCAAATTAACAAGTTTCTGTATTAAAAAAAAAAAAAGAATTAAAATAGCATAAATAACATGCATATATTTACAATTTAAAGCAAATAAAATAGCAGTATGTAAAGTTAACAAATACCTGGTTACCAGTCCAAAGTTTTTTAACTTTGCTATTAGGCATCCGAAGTGCAATAAGATTCTCTGGATTAAATTTTGGTGGCAATGATTTGGCAGGATATCCATCCCAGCAAAAGTACCTTAGCTCAGAGAAATCAGATTTAAGGACCTCAAAGCCATGCACTTTCTTTTCACCCCTGGGGCTATTTTTTTTCCAGAATCTTAAGATAAGGCACCATGCAGAGGAGTCAGATTCAGACACCTTCTTTCCATGCTTGGACCCATAAAATTCCAAGAATCTTAGGTTTGGCATGTTGTTGAAAGCTTTAGCACCTAAATGCAACTCTGTT
>JAJEJH010001495.1:0-15502 GCA_026122585.1 Anacardium occidentale | reverse complement strand
GGCACTTTCTTTTCATGCTCAGACCCATAAAATTCCAAGAATCTTAGGTTTTGCATGTTGTTGAAAGCTTTAGGATTTAAATGCAACTCTGTTACTTTGGACAAATCCAAGCGTATGCTTCGAATTGCTCTAGTTCCCTGATAATAAGGAGCAAAGTGATCAAAAGTCAATTTCAAAATACATCAATTCATTAGTATTTTAAATTCAAATAACATGTATCTTATCTTTTCAACTTTCTCATGTATAAAGTAGAACTAAAAAATTAGTGTTTTGACTCTTACCTCATTATTCTTCAATACTTTAACGATGTCATCGTGATTCCACAAATGACTTCGTTTGCCAAGCTTATAAGGTGATTCTTGCTGAACAATTTGTCTACCCATTTCTTGAAGTAAATCATGCATTCCTATGGTGCCAAATGATTCAATTATTAGAAGAGACCTTTCAATGAGAACACTTATACAAATATGAGAGTCGAAGTCATCAACATTCAAGATTGCTTCTATACGATCTCTTTGATAACCTTTAAAGAAACATGCAATATCCAAAAATACAACCTTCTCTTCATTACTTAATCCATCATAACTTATTTTTAACACCTCATGGATATCCTTAAAATGATTGTTTTCCAAGTTTATTAGTGTACTTTCCCATTCTCTCTTTGTCTTCTCAAATAAAGGGGCGCCTAAAACTTTCAGAGCCAATGGAAGACCTTTACAACACTTTACTACACTTGTTGATAGCCCAATATAATCTCTTGGTGGTATGTTTTCTTTGAAGGCATGTAGGCTAAAAAGTTGAAGAGCATTATTAAAACATAAGTTTTGCATCTCGTGCATACCATCCTTAGGCACTCGACATTTTGTTAGCACGTGTCTATCTCTTGTCGTTATGATTATTCGACTTTCTGAATGCAAGCATTTAGAAGTTTTCTCTATGAATTCAGTTAAATTTGCAGTCACATTATCAAACACAATCAGAACTTTCTTGCGGTTAAGCACTCGTCTTAAAAAGATGGATTCAATATTGGGACGTAAATCCCGCAACTGGTCATGAATGAGTTCTTGGAGGATGTTATTTAATTCTCCGCTTGCCTTTGATTCTTCTCCAAATTTTCCAATAAAGCAAGAATCTTCAAACTGTTTTGAGATTTTTTTAAACACAGTAGAAGCAAGAGTAGTCTTACCTATGCCTCCCATGCCCCAAATTCCAACAATGTGGACACCCGTCGTACATAATAAATTTTCAATCTTTTCGATCGATGAATCTAGTCCAACCAGATCCTTAGTGTGACTCATTTCGAAGCCATCATTGTAGACTAGGTCCAATCTTTTCAAGATATCATCCACAATATTCTTTACAAGTAATGCCTCATTCCTTAAAAATAAAAAATAAATTAATTAAATTACTAAAAACAAAATAAGAAAATATAAGATAACTTTAATTCTTTTCTGTTTCTTTTGACTGAAGAGCTGTTGCATGGAAAAATGAATTAACATGTAAATTATCTTTAAATAACATCGTATTTAGACAGCAATTAGCAATCATCCAATAAAAAAATTTATATTAACGTAGTTACTGTGAAATAAAGAGTAAGTATTGTCTATTGAAAGATTAAAGAAATATATTTCTACAAGGCCTTATTTTAAATATCTACTTTGTTCCAAATGATAGTTATTTGACATACCCATATGCAGTAAATTTGAAAAAGAAAATAAAAGAAATTGCTGAAAGTAAGATTATTACGTAAAAGACATTGATAAATAAATTTACAGTTACCTGTGGTTCCTTGAATCAAAACCAGATAGGTTGGCTGCATCCCTCAAAGCAGTCCTCCATTTTAGCAACATCTCTGGATTACCCCCGAAACGACTTTCAAGCTCAGAAAATGCATTCCCAAAATCCCCTGTTTGATTCCTGACATCTGTTGGATCGACCTCATAGAAGATCGGGATTACGAGCTGAGCATACTTGTTCTTACATTCAAGTATCTTTTCAAGTTCCTTGAGACACCATCTCGAGGAAGCGTACCCTTTAGAGAAAATGATAACCGAGATCTTTGATTGTTCAATTGCCTTTGAAAGAGCTGGAAAAATTTCTTCTCCTCTTTTAAGGTCATCATCAATGAAAGCTATGATCTTTTTCTGACGAAAGGCTTCATCTAGATGACTGGTAATCTTTTTCCGGGTGTCCTCACCACGGAAACTAAAGAAAATCTCATACTCTGGTTTAGGAATAATGGATGTAGAAGAAGAAGAAGAGGAAGCCATTATCTGAAAGCGATGAGAGGCAGTTGGTATAAACAAAGAGGGCCAAACTAAAACATCACCTAATTATATTCCACAATATCTAAAGTCTTTGCTTGCTGTACACGTCCACTTTTATCTCTTTCCCGGAAATTGCCCTGTTATTCTTCGATTGTTATTGATAGAGGGGCAATAATTGAACAGAGGGGCAATAATTGAACAGAGGGGCAATATATACAGGGGCTTATATTTTTCTGTAACAGGGTCAAAATCGTCATTTTCTCTGCAAAATTGCGCTGTATAGGTTCACTTTCACCTCTTTACCCGGAAGATGGCCCTCCTTTTCCTTTTTGCTTTATCTGTTTTCGAGGAAATTGCCTTGACCAATTGCTACCATAATTGAGGAACTTGCTAATTGCATTTTTTAGGGATATTAATTTACGATTATTGCTGATTGAGTAACTGATTATATCCCAGTCGGTGCACTGATTTTTATGTAGTATGAATGTTTAATCATCCCATTTTAAAGCGACTCTTAATTTAAATATTTTTTTTAGTAATGTTAAGTGATCATTTAAAAGTTAGATAATCACTTTTTCACTATTATGGGATGATAATAGTAGTGAAAAAATTCATTTTTTTATAAGTAAAATTCACTTATAAATAAATCAATTCATTTTTTTTTATGCATAGATAGATGTGTAATATTATTTATTTTTTTAACAAAATTTTTTTATATATTCAATTATATGTGACACGTGTATCATATATAATCATTGAATCAGTGATTTGTAAAAAGATTATTTGTATTTGAAACACGTATTAACAAAAATTGTTCATAAGGACCATATATGTACATCATGAAGATATTAAACACCTTGACGATATCAAACGATTTTCAATCTATTTCGAGTATAAAACTTGTCTAAAATAATTATTAGATAACTGTATTTAATGTTTTGAACATTATAGTATAAGAAAAATAGGTATTTTGTGCAAATTAATTTAATAAATTGGGTTAAAAAATTTAATTTGAAATTTTTGTCTAAAATTTGATAATATTCGGAGTTAAAATTATTTTATATGAAATCTAAAATACTAGGTAAATAGATTTGAAGATGTGAAAGAGCAAAATCAAGGTAATAAACACAATATGTGCATTTTTACATCATCACACGTGATTTGAGTTCATTACGTACGTTAAACGTGATGATACAAGTTAGAGAAATAGGGGATGAATTAAAATTTTTAAAACTTTTGCATTTTTTTGGGAGATAATAACTTTTTAGTACAACAAAAAATTTGTAGTTAAATAACTAATCCAAGATGACCATAAAATTGTATGAAAATAACTTCCTTAACCCTGCCTACATTCTATTTTCTATATAAAGACACCATTTCACCACTCAAACAAATTTGAGTAAGCATTTAATTTATTTTTTTTTTGGGTTATATTTCGAGGGAGAGCTTTTTTATAAATATAGGTATGGAAAACCCACTCTCAAGCTACAATAGTCTATAATTTTTACCATAACTAGTCATGATAGAAATGATCGATGAACTAGACAAAAAAATCCCCATAGAACTTATATTAATAGAATCTAATAACCACTTTCAAGCATAAATAAAAACACAAGATCTGTCCTGAAAACCTCTCTAACACTCCCGGCCATGCATTTGGATATTCTGCAACAAGGGAATACACAATGCATAAGTCCATCTTCAGACATATGATTTGACGAAATAATAATATTCGAGCCATGTGATTCCAGTATCTTCCAAAGTTTAACGCGTCTTCTCCAATATCTGTCTAAGCCCCACAAATTCAAAAGGACTTGCTTTTCAATACAAATTTGTCTGACCCATGTGATTCCAGCTAGCCAGCCTTCTTTATGTGTTATTATTGTACGAGCCAGTGCAACCCACAGTCTCCTGCTGTTCTTCAATATCTCTCTTTATTTCAAAAACAGTATCTACTCAAAGAACCAAAAAAAGTTGTGAAATACACAATTTTGTGTAACAACATACATATTATGCACATACTATTGACTTGTAAAAATTTAAATAAAAAAAATGTAACCAAACTATGGTTGTTTATAACAAAGAGGGCCAAACTAAAACATCACCTAATTGAGTAATTGAATTGTATTCCACAATATCCAAGTCTTTGCTTGCTGCATAGGTCTACCTTTATCTCTTTACCGGGAAGATGCCCACCTTTTTCCTCTTTGCTTTATCTATTTTCGAGGGAATTGCCCGGTCTTTCTGACCAATTGCTACATAATTGAGTAATTGACTATATAACCGAGTCGGTGTACTGATTGCTACTTGCAATTTGTAGGGATACTAATTTAAGAATAATGCAAAGTAACTTTTTTTTGGGGGTCATTTTTCCATTTTTTGGTGGTCATTTTTCCACCATTAGGTGGCAGCAAGGATTAAACAGGGTCAATCCACCCTGTTTTTAATGACTACAAAAAGGGCCTATCACTTTTTCCACGTGGATTGGATAGCAGATAGGATTCACTCTTTCGTGAGTGAAATTTATCTATAAATATAATAATTTATTTTTATCATATATAAATAAATGTATAATATTATTTAATTTTTTTATAAATTTAATAAAAAATTCTCATATTTTCTAATTACATGTATGACGTATCATTATTGAATTAATAATTTTTTAAATAGATTATACATATTTAAAACACGTATTAATAAAAATCATGTATAAAAACCATATACACATGTGATGAAGATATCCAACACTATTTATAATTTTAGACGATTTTCAATATATTTTGACGGCAAAACTTGTTTAATATGATTACTAGATAATTATATTTAATATTTTGAACGATATAATATAAGAAAAATTGGTATTTTGTGTAGATTAATTTAATAAATTAGGTTAAAATTTTGATTTAAAATTTTTATCTAAAATTAATTATTATGTATAAAAATTGATGATATTTAGAGTTAAAATCATTTTATTCGAAATTTAAAATACTAAATAAATGGATTTAAAGATATAAAAGGATAAAATCAAGGTGATGAACAGAAAATGCGTATTTTTACTTCATCAATTTTTGGGAGGAAAACAATTTTTCAGTGCAGCAACAAATTTGTAGTTAAATAGCTAATAAAAAATGACCATAAACTCATATAAAAATAACTAAAACTTCACCTAATTAAGTAATTGAATTATATTCCACAATATCTAAGTCTTTCCTTGCTGTACAGGTCCTCTGTCATCTCTTTCTCGGAAATTGCGGCTCTTATTCTTCGACTGTTTATCTTGTTAATACGAGGGGAATAATAGAATAGAGGGGCAATAAATACAGGGGCTTATATTCTTTTGTGACAGGGTCAAAATAGTCATTTTCCTAGTCTCTGCATAATTGCGCTGTATACGTTCACTTTCATCTCTTCACCAGGAAGATGCCCCTGTCACTACATAATTGACTATATCACTGAGTCGGTGCATTGATTGCCACTTGCATTTTGTAGGGAATATTAAGATTCATTCTTTTAATATAATTCATTCGATCCATCCATCCTCTTTTAGAGTTATTCTTAATTTAAATATTTATTTTTCTTTTTGAATAATGTTAAGTGTTTCAAAAAACAGGGGATACATGTATAGTATTACTTAATTTTATTTTTTTTACCAAATTTAATTAAAAATTTTCATATATCCAATTATATGAGATACATATATCACATATAATTATTGAATTAATAATTTAAAAAAAATTAAATATATTTAAAATACGTACTAACAAAAATTGAGTGTATCTGCAACCCCAATAAGAACTTTTGGTTGATTGCAAGAATATGAAAATTTTATTTAACTGTTTATCTTTGTTTCTATTTTTCTGTATTATTCTATTAAAACTGTTTCAATAACTTTTTTTTTTATATAAATCCAACGTGTTGCAACAACTTGTTATTTTTAGTGGATTGGAATAAAGAATCTCGTCTGCCTCATACGTAGAGTTTCAATTCAGAAACCTAAACTTATACACAAAACTTAATGGCTAATCAATACACCTACCCCAGCACCTAAGTGTAACGCGTCTTCTCCAATACCTCTCTAAGCACCACAAATTCAAAAGAACTTGCTTTTCAGTACAACTTTGTCAGACCCATGTGATTCCAGCTAGCCAGCCTTCTTTATGTATTATTATTGTACGAGCCATGTGCAACGCACTTCGCCTAAGTTTCCCTGGAAAATGCGCTGTCATTCTCCTTTTTGACATTGACTTTTGAGCCGTGAACATTAGGCTGCCTTGTGATTTTTCTTGCATTTTATTTTTCAAGCAAGTCGACTTGCCTGCTTCTCGGATTAAGTGTTAACTTGTAATTAGAGGAGCAGTGATATAAGTGATTAATAGAGGGGCTTTTATGTCTTTTGTTACAGGGGCAACAAGTCATTTTTCTAGTCAGATATTTTAATAACTTTTGTCTATAAACCAAGATTATTCTAATCGATAGAATTCGAGAGAATTCTACCCAACAATTCATCTTTTTTTTTTGTTATTTTGCTAGAGTTTATTGTGTCGTGAGAAAACTCTCTTATTTTTTTCAATCTTGAGCTAGTTTTAATGAGATCTTTGATTGTGTTTTTCAATTATTACTTTTATATAAATTGAAGTGTTTTTGTATTATATGTTGTAATACATTGCTATTTTAGTGGATTCAATTAAAGCATCTCCTGTTAGTTTTTGATTCAGAAAGCCAAATTCTTTTAAACATGTTTAATTTTTTTTATTCTCACAACTAAAATAGATTTAATCAATCATAGTATCAATCCAACAACCAAATGAAAAATATAGATTACACAGTAAAAAAAATTCAAAAAAACTCTTATCAATAACCATTCTAAAAGTTACAAAAAAATCATTTTCTCTTTCCCGGTTTAGGAGCAATGGTTGAAGAAGAAGAAGAGGAAGCCATTATCTGAAAGCGATGAGAGGCAGTTGGTATAAACAAAGAGGGCCAAACTAAAACATCACCTAATTATATTCCACAATATCTAAAGTCTTTGCTTGCTGTACACGTCCACTTTTATCTCTTTCCCGGAAATTGCCCTTTTATTCTTCGATTGTTTATCTTATTGATACAGGGGCAATAATTGAACATAGGGGCCATATATACAGGGGCTTATATTTTCTGGAACAGGGTCAAAATCGTCATTTTCTCTGCAAAATTGCGTTGTATAGGTTCACTTTCACCTCTTTACCCGGAAGATGCCCTCCTTTTCCTTTTTGCTTTATCTGTTTTCGATGAAATTGCCTTGAGCAATTACTATCCTAATTGAGATTGACTATCACTGGGTCGGTGCATTTATTATTAATTGCATTTTTTAAGGATATTAATTTACAATTATTGCTGATTGGATAACTGATTATATCCTAGTCGGTGCACTGTGTTTTATGCAGGATGAATGTTTAGTCATCCCATTTTAAGGGGACTCTTAATTTAAATATTTTTTTTTAATAATGTTAAGTGATCATTTTAAAATTAGATAGTCACTTTTTTATTATTTTGTAATGATAATAGAAGTGATAAAATTCATGATTTTTTATAAATAAAGTTCACTTATAAATAAATTAATTCATTTTTATTATGTTATGTGTAGTATTATTTAATTTTTTAACAAAAAATTTTTATATGTTCAATTATACGTGACATATGTATCATATATAATCATTAAATCAATGATTTATAAAAAGATTATTTGTATTTGAAACACGTATTAACAAAAATTGCTCATAGAGACTATAGATGCACATTATGAAGATATTAAACACCGTTGACGATTTCAAACAATTTTCAATTTATTTCGATGATAAAACTTGTATAAAATAATTATTAGATAACTATATTTAATGTTTTGAATGTTATAGTATAAGAAAAATGAGTATTTTGTGCAAATTAATTTAGTAAATTGGGTTAAAATTTTAATTTAAAATTTTCATCTAAAATTGATTATTATATTAAAATTTGATAATATTTGGAGTTAAAGAGACCATTTCACCATTCAAACAAATACTTTTATCTTATTTTTTCTGTCAAAATTTTGACATTACACATTTGAAAATACAAAAATAAATTTATAAACCCAAATATTTATGCATAATTTAAGTAAGCATTTAATTTTTTTTTTTTTTTTTGGGGTTATATTTTGAGGGAGTGCTTTTTTCTAAATATAGGTTTGGGAAACCCACTCTCAAGCTACAATAGTCCATAATTTTTACCATAACTAGTCATGATAGATACGATCAATGAACTAGACAAAAATATAGGTCCGGAAGATACCTACCTTTTCCTCTTTGCTTTATCTGTTTTCGAGGGAACTGCTCAGTCTTTCTGACCAATTACTACATAATTGAGTAATTGACTATATAACCGAATCGGTGCATTGATTGCTACTTGCAATTTTTACGGATATTGATTTAAGAATAATGCAAAGTGACCTTTTTTGGGGGGTCATTTTTCCATTTTTCAGTGGTCATTTTTCCACCATTCGGTGGCAGTGAGGATTGAACAGGGTCGATCCACCCACCCTATTTTAGAATTATTCTAAATTTAAATATTTTTTTTGAATAATTTTGAATGACTACAAGAAGGGGCCACCACTTTTTCCACGTGGATTGGATAGCAGATAGGATTCACTCTTTCGTGTATAAAATTTATCTATAAGTATAATAATTTATTTTTATCATGTATAAATAGATGTATAATATTATTTAATTTTTTATAAATTTAATAAAAAATTCTCATATTTTCTAATTACATGTATCACATATAATTATTGAATTAATGATTTTAGAAATAGATTACACATATTTAAAACGCGTATTAATAAAAATCGTGTATAGAAACCATATACACATGTGATGAAGATATCCAACACTATTAATAATTTTAGACGATTTTCAGTATATTTTGACGACAAAACTTGTTTAATATGATTACTAGATAATTATATTTAATGTTTTGAATGATATAATATAAAAAAAAAAAAATTGGTATTTTGTGTAGATTAATTTAGCAAATTGGGTTAAAATTTTGATTTAAAATTTTTATCTAAAATTAATTATTATGTATAAAAATTGGTGATATTTAGAGTTAAAATCATTTTATTCGAAATTTAAATACTAGATAAATGGATTTAAAGATGTAAAAGGATAAAACCAAGGTGATGAACAGAATATGCGTATTTTTACTTCATCAATTCTTGGGAGGATAACAATTTTTCAGTGCAGCAAAAAATTTATAGTTAAATAGCAAATAAAAAATGACCATAAAATCGTATAAAAATAACTAAAACTTCACCTAATTAAGTAATTGAACCTAAGTCTTTCCTTGCTGTACAGGTCCTCTGTTATCTCTTTCTTGGAAATTATATGATTAGAAGCTGTTTTCTTTTGCTATATATCAGTCCAGTACCATACAATAGTGTTTTATGATATTATTAGTTACTGATATACGGACTAATGTATAGTATTACTTAATTTTATTTTTTTACCAAATTTAATTAAAAATTTTCATATATCCAATTATGTGAGATACATGTATCATATATAATTATCGAATTAATAATTTTGAAAAAAAATTAAATATATTTAAAATACATAGTAACAAAAATTGAGCGTATCTGCAACCCTAATAAAAACTTTTGATTGATTGCAAGAATATGAAAATTTTATTTAACTGTTCATCTTTGTTTCTATTTTTCGGTATTATTCTGTTAAAGCTGTTTCAATAACTTTTTTTTTTATATGGATCGAAGTGTTCATATAATACATGTTGCAACAACTTCTTGTTTTTAGTGGATACGAATACAGAATCTCTTCTGCCTTATATGTAGAGTTTGAATACAGAAACCTAAACCTTTACACAAAACTTAATGGCTAATCAGTACACCTACCCCAGCACCTAAGTTTAACGCGTCTCCTCCAACGTCTCTCTAAGCACCACAAGTTCAAAGGAACTTACTTTTCAGTCCCTGTGATTCCAGCTACCAGGCTTCTTAATGTGTTATTACTGTACGAGCCATGTGCAACCCAGAGTCTTCTCCTGTCCTCCAATATCTCACCTCATCCGATTAACATACGTTGGTATTTCAAAAACAATATCTTTTCATACTCAAAGAAAAAAAAAAAAAGTTGAGATTTGCGTTGGCAACATACAGATTATAGACATACTACTGCCTTGTAAAAATTTACATGACCCTAAATATAATCTTTAAAGGTGACAAAAATGTAACCGCTCAAGGAAAAATCAACTACGGTTGTTTTTTCCATCAGCTATTTTTTTCCATACCAGTTGTATAGTGCTTCAATAAACAGTTAGAAGTAGAAGAAAACTTCAATTTCACAGATAAATGCAAATTCAACTCATTAGAAAGTCTCTCAATTTAAATCAGACATGCTGATAAAGAACAAATTGAAAGAGAAACATCAGCTATACTTCGAAAGAATGCAGAACAAAGCCATACCTGATCAGGAAATGATGCAGAATTACCTGGTTCACAAAGCTGACTAGAGCTTCCAGCTTCTCCATTGCAGTAGGTATCCTTGGGTTGTAACCTCCGTCTACCAGCTGACCAGCAGCTACAGTTTCAGCAAGAGTTGATTGCAATTTCTCCATGCCTTGAGTCAGAGCATCTTCCGCTTGCTGGCATGACAGTCTTAGATTATTAACTTCCACATATTGTGAATTGGTCAAGGTGTCAAGATAAGGAATGAGAACCTATTATCAATGTCAGCCCATGAATCAGCCTTATTCTACCTGTGGTGAAAGACCTTATATAACAATTCAATTAAGAGGTATGTGAAAGAGCAATATTTATACATGTCTCCAAAATCATGGTTTCTCTCCTTTTATTATCCATAACTATTTTGTATGGAGCAAAATATGTCACTTTATTAAATAAATTGATATATGAATCACCTCAAGAAGCTCAGAAGGGTGAAATCCTCTAATGCAAAAGAAAAAATGTTCAGCTGCTGTCTTCCACATGCCAAATATTACATAGAAAATATCAGCTTTTGCCGCAGCAGATTTCATGCTGAAAAGTTCAAAATAGTGGCTCATGCCACTCTCCACTAGCATGTGAAGCTCTATATCACTAATATGGGCCAGCAAAGCAGACCTCAGTTCACAAATTTGCCTAGTTTGCTCTTCAACCCAGTGTCCATACTCCATCTAAAATGCAGCAATTCCTGCACAAACCTCAGTGATATAGGGTTCTATAAGCAACAGGAACTACTGGAAAACAAATTTTAAAGAACAGATTCAGTGCATTAGAGATTATATACATAGCTTCAAAACACAACGTCATTTTTCCTGGAGTGTCAAGTTTGCAAAGCATGGGAAACTTGTGCTTATGGACAGATGGAATCTATTACCAGGAACATTTTTGAGACATTGATTTATAGATAGCATTGAAATGACTTCAGTGCGAATGAAGAAGGTATCCAGTCTTTCTCACATACTTTTTGCAAGACCTTGGAATGATGGCGGAAAATTAAGTCCAACGGTATGGGAAACAAAGCTATGAACATATTGAGGGAATCATACTTTGCAGGGAACACAATTAAACAATAGATAGCAGGAGCAAACAATGATTGGTGGTGGTAAGCTAGAAGTAAAAAATTTGACAACAGTCTTATTATCATGTGCATGCTCTTGGGTCCGAATTCAGATACCAAAAAAAAAAAAATGCAGGTAGAGACATGCAACTTCAAGAAATAGCAAAGTTTGTGAGTGAGGACATCAAAACAAGAAGTTATTCAGCAAAACTTTAACAGACCTGAGTTTACAGGTCCAGAGAACCCCATCTGAGAGCCTTCTACTCCACCACCTATGTACAAACGCTGCAGTGTAGTATTCGTTGTTTCAAATATTTGAATATAAATAGGAAATGGTCAGAAAGGGTTTCTAGTGTCATAATACCAACTAACTAAGCAAGAAATAATAATAGTAAACATTCTTTATACCTGTTGTCTAGCTCGCTCAAGCTCCTGCTCCAACTGAACCAACTTTAATTTACTAGATTCTCGCTGGTGAACATAGGCCTGCAAAACAAATACAAATTAATTTTAAAATCCCATACCACTTGTTGCATGTTAAGGAATCTGATTCAAAACAAGCCTCATCATACCTTTTTCGTCAACCGGCTATTACGAGCAGCCTCATGGTTTTGTGCAAGATGTCTTTGTATCTGCAGAAGTTTGTAACAAAAAACAGAAAGAAAAAAGACTCAGTTCAAGTTGAAGGGAATACCATTTAATCTATTTAAAGGACATATACAAACTTAGCAACAACCTATAGCCAAAATTGGTCAATTGTGAGAGTGCAAGCACTGAATACATTAAGCAATTTATGTGCCAATTCTTGGCTTTGTGCAGATATAGACTACTTGGGTAATTTCTATGTCAATCATGGAGAAGAGGATCATTTTGCAAATAGTTATTATTCAAGAAAGTCGGCGAAAACTACAGAATAGTATATGCTAACATTAGCAAAATACATATATACATGAACGAACACAAAAAGCACCTTAATTGCATTAATATATGACCACTTTTCAAAAGTGTAATATTTCAAAAGTTTCACCCAAGTAGGCAAACGTACAACAACAAAATTTCACAGAAGAAACAAGGTTCAAAGATTAAGAAGCAAAACAAGAGTTTGTGAGTCTGCTGAAAACAGAAGATGCAAATAAGCATGTACAATAGCTAACCTGAACTAGGAAAATACAGCAGGAAAAAGAGGGGGAAGAGAACATGGAGGAGAAGAATAGCGTGTACTCTTCTAATTTTCAATGGAAATCTTTCAACCAATTAACTGATATGTCCACCCAATACAAATAATATTTATATAAATTAGAATCAGTGATAAAAAAATGACTAGAAACACAATCAAACTTACCTTATCCAAAGGTTTACTTGTTTCTTGTTCGTACTTGTTAGAGGGCTGGAATGTTCCATGCGAAGTAACCTCTGACTGAAAAGTTGAACAAAGGAATTATTTAGGCTGGGAATGCAAATAATGTATCCTCTACTATCAAACCGAGTAGAGTAAACGTCAATAGTTCAAACCTGAGTACCTAGTTTTCTATCCACCTCCATGATCATAGGCGTTGATTATTTGGATTGCCATTACTTTTGAAGTTTCCCCCCCATGTGCCAAGTTGATGAATAGGCTCATAAATTCCCAATCTACTTGGGGTTACAAACTACATTGTTCCAAATGATTGTTCTTTGAAATATCCATCTGCAGTAATTTTGAACAAGCAAATAAAAGAAACTGGTGAAAGTAAGATTACTACGTAAAAGAAATTGATAAATAAATTTACAGCTATCTTTCTTTGAATCAAAACCAGATAGCTTGGCTGCATCCCTCAAAGCAATTTTCCATCTCTTCAACATCTCTGAATCATCCATAAAACGCTTTTCAAGCTCAAAAAATGTTTTCCCACAATCCCCAGTTTAATTCCTGACATCCGAAGGATCTACCTCATAGAAAATGGGCATTACAATCTGATCATACTTGCTCTTATATTTAAGTATCTTCTCAAGTTCTTTGAGACACCATCTCAAGGAAGCGTAACCTGTATAGAAAATGATAACCGCCATCTTTGAATGTTCAATTGCCTTCAAAAGAGATGGAGAAATTTATTCTCCTCTGATAAGTTTACCATCAATGAAAGTTCTGATCTTTTCCTTACAAAAGGCTTCATATAGATAGCTGGTAATCTTTTTCCAGGTGAACACCCCGTGAAAACTCAGGAAAACCTCATACTCTAGTTTAGGAGTAATGGACAAAAGAAGAAGAAGAGGAAGCCATTAACTTCGAATGATGAAAGGCACTTTGCATTAACTAAAACATCACCTAATTGAGTATATGAATTACCAGCCAAACAGAAAAATAAAAAAAATTGAAGCCTCTAGATCAACCAAATTCAAAAATTATGTTGTATATAAATTAATTGGCCTTGATTTACGTTCATCTTACACGCTACCTACATTTTTTCAAATCTCTGGATGCCGAGAAAATGCAAAAAAAAATATAGAAATTGTTCCATTCCCATATTTTAACAGCCTAACAGAAAGCCAAACGTTTTCAACATTAAAAAAACACGAAGCTTCTAAATCAAAACTACCCTCGGAGCTACTTATACAACAAAAACTTCATCTGCCTCGATTTTCTTACTCGATTTTCTTACCAGCCAAACAGAAAATAATTGAAGCTTCTAGATTAACCAATTTCAAAATTAAAAAATAATAATAATAATTGGCCTTGATTAATGAGTACCTGACATGGTGCTTATATTTATTAAAAAAATGAAAACTCTGAATGCAGGAAAAAATAGAAATTCTCACATTTCGATTATCTGAAGAGCCAAACAGACTCAACACGCAAAAAGACGAAATTTCTAAATGAAAACCGCCTTATAAGTTAAAAATCTATTTATACAACAACAACGCTGCGTTTGAGCGCCGAGAAAATGCAGAAAGATTCAAAACTGGTAGGCCATAATTCTTGAACCTTCTAAATTTAAACCAGGATTCGAAGAAAAAGCAGAACCATATTTGAAACGTACCTTGCAGAAATGAGAGCGAAACATACAAATAAGGCGTTTAAGGCTTTGTTTGGATGGAGGCTCTGACCGATCTTATCTTGGGTTTGGTTTTGCTGAATAGTCATGAAAGTATTTATGTTTTTTCATAAAAGTGAATTTTAAAAATAATAAAATAAATTTTATAAAAATAATAAAAATATTAAAATAAATTATAAAAAAATTTATAAAATATAAAAATAAAATAAAAACAAAAAAACAGTCATCACCATTAACAATATGCCGATGACGATGGTAGCAAATAATTGAATTAAGAGATTAGAAACAGTCTCTTATTTTACGAGATCAACCATAGTCGAAAATGATCAAAATTGGTTGTCTTGGCCTCATTAATCATTTTCGACTATAATAGATGGTGAATGTGAATAAATCTGATAGCCCTATAAACCAAGAGATCATTTTTGACTTCTTGGTTCAATTATTGACGGTGGTTATTTTTTTAATTTTTTTAATTTTTAATAATTTTTTAAATTTTTTTGAAAATTTTATTTTTTAATTTAAATATTAAATTATATTTTAATAGTATTTATTTTTGTATGAGGGTAATTTAATCATTTTATTAAAAATATTAAAAGAAGTTGATGAAAAATTATCAAAG
>JAJEJH010001494.1:15616-40284 GCA_026122585.1 Anacardium occidentale | reverse complement strand
TATTTCAGTGATTGATGCATGTTTCTAGTTTAATAGCAGTATATGTTGCATGCTTGTATGTTTAATTTGAGTTTGATGAGTTTTGGGGTTGAGTTTTGGTGGTGATCTTACAGATTTCGATCGTGGGTGTTGAAATAGGGCAGGATGCACGCTCGTGCGTTTGTGCATGCACCCCCATGCATTCTGGCTTTAGCAAGGTCATGGTCGTGTATGCGAGCCATGCACGACCAGCCTTTAGTAAGGGTCATGACCGTGCGCCTGAGATGCACGGCCGTGTGTGAGCCAAATGTGAGATTTTAGTAGAAAAATTTTAGACTCTAGCACAGTTGGGTTGCACGGCTGGCACACGGCCTGTGCATCGCATGCACGCCTGTGGGTCCGATAGTGCATGCTCATGCGCCTAGTGAAAATGAGAAACTCTCTCCCTTTTCAATAGAATTTTAGTAGTAAAGAAAAGAAGAAGAAAATAAAAGAGAAAATGATAAGATTTTTTCTAGAATCACACTTTAATCTCATAGCAGTACAAGAACACTCATCAACAGACTTGAATAGCATAATCTAGTAATAGATTACAATTAGAAAATAGAAATAAAGACTGAAACAGAAAGAGAACAGAAGGAAACATGAAAACAACAACAAATACAGTTTACACATTCAGTAACAGAAACATTACAACAATAAGATAAACTGTAATCAGAAAGAAAAGAGAATTAATAAGATAACATGCATGAATAGCATCATTCAGTATAGCATGCTAAACAATGTTTTTTAGAAAAAGGGATCAAGTGATCCATTTGCATAAGTTTTCAGCATTTAAGGGCCAATGTCCGGGTTAGTTAGTAAGGGTGAATCTGAGGGGGCATTTGTGGGATTTCAGCTTTCAGACTTCGGTTAGATTAGTTAGATTTCGGCTTACTGGTCCAAGGACTGGTATGGTAGGATATTTTATCTTACTGGCACTTCGCTGGTATGGTTTAGCCCACATGGTCAGGATGCTGAATCTATGTATTCATCAATCTGATCAGTATAGTAGGTATCTTCGGATGTAGAGATTTTAGAAACAATTTTATTCAACTTTTCAGTGTTTTAGATCTTCAGATCCTAAGAACATTTTACAGAAATATGTTTTCAATAAACAAGCCCAAGGGCAAATAATATGATTTCAGCATACTATGATACATATTACATGACATGGAAAAGTATACAAACAACAAGACTAGAAACATGTAAGATAAGAAATAAAAGAAAGATTAAGCTACACGATATACGTCAGAATTAAAGAAATAAAAGAGTATCGCTAAACCTAAGAAAACTAAAGAGTACTCTAAGTCTCAGAATTAATAAGAAAAACAAGAAGAATAATAAATGCTAAAAGATGATTAGAAGAAGCTATTAGGCTATTAGAAACTTAGTTAAGTTAATCTAGATAATAGTTAGCCAGTTAACAGTAGCTTAGTCTAGAGTCTACCCGAGGGTAGAGGTAGGAGATATTTACTGAGTAACTTGTCACTCATTCCCCTTAGTTTCCTTTCTTGCAGGTTAGTGTTTTGGGGAGCTGAGCTTGGAGCACGAGATGGCTGAAGTGTAGGATATGGCTTAAGTAGGTTTTCACTTGAGTTTTCAATTATATATGTATGTATATATGTTTAATTTTCAGCAGATAATATGTTTGTGGCTCGCATGCTTTGTATTTGCTCAAGCATTCGGAATGTACAGTATCTTCTATATTTTCAGATATTATTATTATATAGTAAATATAAGATTTATTTCAGGATACTGTACAGTGAGTTTTAGTTTCCCATCACATGTTTCTAATATCGCTTTCGCATATTTTCAATAAGCAGCCAGCGTAAGACCTACTACTATATATTAGAGATATATTTCAAAATAAAAATGGTCTATAGTAATATATAGCAGCGGACACTACAATAATCCCATAAAACTAGTAGTTGGGCGAAATCTCGTAAAACTATTATAAGTAATACAATCACTTCTATCAAAACTAATGTAAATGATGAAATTTTTTGAATAAAAACTATTGTATATTCTGAGCTTGAAGATAGTGAAAAAAAAAAAATTTAAAACAGAGTTGCTTGGAGTAGTGGATGTAGGTTGCTTATGAAGAAGTTTCGAACTCCTATAAAAATTAGTTAAGCATTCTCTTTCGTTAGTCTTTTTTATTGCTTTATTTACTTTATATTTGATTGGTGATTTGCTTGAATTGTTTGGTTTTGGGTGAAAAGTTTTCAAATTATAAAAAGTTTTACAAATCCTATTCACCATTTTAGAACTAGCCATTTTGTTTTTTGAAGTTCAACACATCATAGGCTTCTCAATAGGATTTGACACGTCAATAATTGTAATTTATCTTTATATTGGTAAACATTGGATGTCTTATAATATATTCTTATAATTTTAGTATACAAATTGTGTACACTTAGATTTGTCTTAGTTAAACATACAAGAGCAACACTAGAAAAGTGATTATCGGTGTAATCAATGATTAAATACATTACTTATATATGGATAAATCTTAAATGTGAATAAGGGATTTTCTATTCAAAAAAAACAAAAAAAAAGAGACCTCCAAATGGTAGAAGAGGGAGTTCTATGTGAGACCTAAAAGGGTGAGTGCATGTGTTTGAGCTTCTTTTAACCCTATATTGAAATAAAATTTTTAATTTATCTAATAGTGTTATTGTGAGACCAATTTTGTCACCCAAATTTTGTAGTTTGGTATGGCTATTAGACTTAAAATTGGATTAATTAACAATGAACTAAGTTGAAAATTGAGAGGGCCGGATTAAACTAAAACTTATATAGATGAGACATTGATGACCTATTGGCTTATGTCAATTTCATCATAAAAAAAAAATAATAATAAATAAATAAAAAAGACCGATCATTTCAACCATTCACATGGTTTCATCAATATTATTGTTTTCGTAATATTATATCATAAATTCACTTTTCATCTCTATCTTTATAATAAGATTATTATATTATCTCATATTTTAATAAGACACCATGACATTTGAGTATCTTTTAAACATATCTAATTATGTAATTATTTAATAATCATTTTATTATTTGTCTAATATAGTCAAGATTGTTCTATGCTAAATACACACCAGAATATCAATAACAAAACGATGAAATTAAGTTTTTGAATAATAAATCAAACAATCTTAGAAATATTAAAAGTATTATTATTTGTCATTATTTTTCTACACTAGATTACCCCTCATATTTTGGTGTATTTACCATTATTGTATGTTTCATATCAACAAGATACATCTCCGTTTCAAGTGATGCGGAGGAAACTATGAATGTAAGATCAAATGTGCAATAAAAACTAGGGGTATAACTTGAAGAGCTCAAATTTTAGCACGTTTAGTTCGTTGAATTTGTCAGCTAATGACTTCCGTAAAATACAAGTAATGTTCTAAAAGTTTGTAATTAATAAATATATAAATTGTAAAATTTAAAACAATAATTTCAAAATTAAAGAGGTTATATAATTTTTTAACCTAAAATTAAATCAAATTCGAATTAAGCAATTATATGTCAAACTTAATCTTAAATCAAGATCTTATAATTCGAACTTAAATTAATCGAACCAAGCTCAGAACAGATTTGACCCGGCTACACCTTACTTTTATAACCAAGAGCTCAATCAAAGAACTTCAGTTAATCGCATACTGGTCCTGTAGTTTTCATTTAAGGATAACTCTTTTATAACCTAATAAAATCGTCCCTGCGGACCCTTCGGCTAACAGATGTCAGATCCGTTTTAACGAAGTAAGGTATAACCTCTTCACAGCCCAAAAATCTGTGTATTTATCTGTATGGATTTCCGAATTTGCTTGTTCTTTAGAACAATGACAGCAGAAATGAGATTTGTTTAAGATCAATGAGTTTAGTGTGGTTATTATGCGTATTGTTCAAAGCTCATCTGGGTTTGATTCACAATTATGAGTGACTCGAAGATGAAGACGAAGAGACATAATGGTTCAGTCAGAGGAGAACTCTATCTTCTCTTAGCGTACGCAGTAGTCTTCTACGTTTTCATTATTCGTCGATCTCTTCAAATCTCTAACGGTACTCCATTTCTCTGTCTATGTTGTAAATTAAAGTACCCATGAACGATTCTCAATTCTTAATTCGTTGTTATCTCCGTTTGCCTCAGATCACTATAAAACACTCTACGCCCTACGCCCCGGCTGGCTCTCTAATTTTCTCAATGTAATTTGCTTAAACCCTTTTCTATTTTAAGCTCTTAGTTGTAATTGATTAATGTTTATTAACTGTTTTCTTCCTCTTTGTTTTAGGATGTCTCTGATGCTCAATGGAGAAACTTTCGTTCTAATATACCTATTCTTTCCGTGGTTTTTGGAGTTTTTGCCACGTTGGCCAATTACCTTAAAGCTGTTTTCTATCTTAGAGCCAAAGGGATGTCAATTCTGTGGCTTTTCCTTTCTTTAGTTTACCTCTTCTATCTGCATGGAGCTTGGTATTCCTTTTTGTTACAGTCCTTATATTTTTTTTAATTTTGGGATTTCCGTAACATAATTGTTTTAATCTTCTTGTAGTGTTATATTTATCCTCTCCATTGCCTCCCTTAATTTTCTTCTGGTCAAGGTATGATTGTCACTCCATCAATTTTTCGACTTTTGAAATAGGTAATTTCCCTCAATAGTTATCTTGTTGTTGACATATTTAACTATATTTGTCTTTCTGCAGGTTTTTGCACGAACAAACTACTTTCCATTCCTACTTTGGTGCTTCAACATATTTTTCCTTATATGTAATCGTGTTTATGAAGGATATTCATTCTCATTATTTGGGTGCGTTGTATATAACACATTAGTAATTGTTTGTTCTTTCATGTAGTAGTTGCATTTCTTGTTTAACACAAGGCATTATCTGTTTAACACAAGGCATTATCTTACTTCCAACAGAATGAACCTTTTTGTTTATGTTTTCTGTGCTACTTAGGCAACGGTGGTCATATTTGGACAACTTTCGAGGGACCTTTAGGTGGCATATTTGCTTTAACTTCGGTATGTGCTTGATTCAATTTGATTGTTGTCTTCCTTTTTACAGTAATTTTTCTTCATATCCTTGAGTCAAACACCATATTCTCTAATTTGTGAAGTTTATGGAAATTTTATATGCTACTGATCTCTCATAGATTGTTGGATTAGAGCCAAAATGGTTCATGATTTCCCATGTATGCTTGTGTTTCTACTAAAGTGATCTTGGGAAAGGATACTAGGTTTTTGATAGAGAAGTGACTTCTTTAGCCATGTAATTTGTTATAGGCAATAACAGAAATATGATAGTTGGACAGACTACTTCTATTATTTCAGCTGGTAGCGTTACTTGGGGTTCTATAAGAGACCTTGTTATTGATTGCCTCTCACACCAGGTTAGGCGTTTGGTTGATCTTCATATGGAGAAAATAAATATAGCTTTGAGTTCCTAATAGAAGTTATTCTTGTAGAATGACATTGTAGTTTGAAATCTTATATACAGTATATATATATATATATATATATATATATATATATATATATATATATATATATATATTTATGGTATTCTTTTTAGGCAGGTTTCTTATTTAGTTTAATTGTTTCAGTTATTCTGCGCGTGATTAGCTACGGATATGATTACCATTTAGCACATCAGGATTCTCAATTCGATCACGAGGTATTTGTTTTGCAGAAACTCTGGTGCTGTAGATGAATGCTTACTTTCTGTTTGATTTCAGCTCTGCTTGGGTTTTGCTACCATGTGTGTTAGGAAAATCAAATTGCAAATTTGTTGGCAATGAACTAGTGCTTGACTTGTGATTTTGCTTTGAAATATTATGCACAAAAATTTGTGTCTGTTCCTCAGGAATAGACCTCCCTGTAGTCTTGTGCATCTTTATGTTGAACACTGATCTAGAAAATTTTCGGTCCCTAGGTCTACAAATTGATATTTCTTGAAAGCTTATGTTTGCCCACACTCAAACAATGGTGGGAAACAGTATTTTACCCAATCAGAAGCAATTTTTCTGATATTTCTTCTTACTGCTGCAATAACTGTAGAAGCATGTCCAACGTTGCCAAAATTGTAAATCAGGAAAAAGTTGCTTGGAAGTTCTACAGGTTAGCAACTACTTAGACTGAGGCATGGTACTGGTGCTCTTACTGCATGCTTTCTGCTTCTATCGTTTGTACTAATAGGTTTTGATGTTCATGAATTTATTTTTACACACAGGAGAGAAGTGTCATTGAAAGTTTCACCTTTAGTACATACCTCTGTTATTTGGTATATGCCCCTCTTTACATTGCTGGGCCTATTATAAGCTTCAATGCGTTTGCTTCACAGGTCCGTGACTCTTGTCCTGTTACTATGATTTCATTGCTTTCTTTTTCCTTTTGATAATATTCCAACTGTATTTTAATATCTCATTGCGATACTATGTTTTCATTATGTTTCTCAAAAGCTTTGTGCATCCTGGTGCTCTGTCACAGAGTCTCATTGTGTTTTCTTCCCACAATGATTTTTCAGTTAGATGTGCCACAGAGAACTTACACAAAAAGAGATGTGGTTTGGTATGGATTACGCTGGGTCTTTGGTCTTTTTCTAATGGAACTAATGACACATCTATTTTATTATAATGCTTTTGCAATCAGGTAAGTTTGAAAAGGATGAATCTTATATTTTAATCCAGTTCTGTTGACTAGTAATTAATTTCATTTCTCCAACACTAGTGGCATTTGGAAACTGTTATCTCCTTTGGATGTGTTCATCATTGGATATGGGGTAAGACATGGTTTTGATTATTTTATTCTTTTTCCAATTAGATTAAAGGTATCTTAGATTTACATATGAATTATCTTGAAATATGTTTTTTTGATAAACACGACATTTGTTCTATATTATGAGGTTATCTTAACATGTTAACTATATAAGAGGTATTGCAAAAGGAGCCTTCTTTGGCTGTCATGAAAGATCAAACTTCCTACAGATATTTTGTTAAAGTGCAATGGAGCTCATGTGCTATGTGGCTGAAACAAGTTCTGAAAATTTGTTTACCAGTCATCCTCTGTTTTCACCTTCCAAGTGATTTATATTATGGAAATGAACACTACAATTCATAAAATATGTCATACCATCAGTCATCTCACTAAAAACCCTCGTTAATGACCTGATTGAACTAGTTTTGGCTATAATTCCTTTTTTTTTTTTTTTCCATAAAATTAGATGCATTATTTAGAAAGATAAACTAGATTAAAAAAAAGAGAATAAAATTTGTTTAACATCACAATATATGGTTAAAAGGGCAGTAAAGTTTTGGTTCACTTGTACCCTATTATTTTCATATTGCCATTTTGAATTTTGTAAGATAGTGTGCTTCAATTCATGGAATGGTCATACATTGATCTTCTGCTTTTGTGATATGCTATCACAGGTCTTAAACTTCATGTGGTTAAAGTTTTTTCTGATCTGGCGCTATTTTCGGTTCTGGTCACTGGTATATTTTGTTCGAATCTGTATTTTCCCATTATCTTATTTATTCTTGAACTGTTGCCTTAATTTAGTTTTTTCCTAGCAGTATTGGAACAGATTTATCTGATTTTCAATTGTAATTTGTGGTTGGCTTTTTCCATTATCCTGTATACAGCTGGAGATAGCTTATTTCTTTACATATATGTCATTGTAGATATGTGGCATTGAGACTTGGGAGAATATGCCTAGATGTCTTAATAATTGCCACAACTTGGAAACGTTTTGGAAAAATTGGCATGCTTCCTTCAACAAATGGCTTGTGAGGTACATCTTTCAAGTCTTCATGCAGTCTTTTCTGGCACTTTGGTTGATTCTGAAATGTATAATTGAAAATGGCTATAATCTCAGGTACATGTATATTCCTCTTGGGGGTTCTCGAAGAAAGCTTCTTAATGTCTGGCCTATATTCACATTTGTTGCTTTATGGCATGATCTAGAGTGGTAATTCATTTTTCTGTCTAATTCCTTTTTGTTACTTCATCTGTCATTCTGTAGAGCAATTTGCTAATAAAATTTGTTCAGTTTTACCCCTTACCTGATAGCCTATTCTCTCTTGTTCAAGGAAGCTTCTTTCATGGGCATGGTTAACCTGCTTATTCTTTATTCCGGAAATGGTTGTGAAATCAGCAGCAAATACATTTCAGGTGGTCCCTATCTTTCCCTGAATTCTTAATGTTATATATGTTAGAGTAAAAATAAACCATTGGTTCTGAGTTCAATGAGCACCAGATTGCTTGATCTAGCTGCAGTGCTGTTGGGTTGATATCTAAGTACTAATGAACTGAACAACCTTTAACCTATTGTTGTCTTTATACCTATATGCATTTGTCTTTAAGGTTTTGGGCTTAATTCAATTAATTTCCTTTTTCCTAGAATGATCTGGTGAGTTGTTATCAAAGTCATTAAATGTATTGTTCCTAGTATTATGGTTGAGGTATGTGCTGTTGTCTCGCTTGTTTCAAACAATCAGTTATACCTCATAGTCCTTCCTAAAAGCTGAAAGTACTCTGGCTATTGGCTCATATAATAATCATGCTGAGGACAAAATAAATCATTTCCTGTTCCGTTGGACTTAATAAGAGCTGAATCTGAGGAACTAAGGTAGCCCAATAATAACTACCGAGTGTGGGCCACTATGCATGCTGGTTTAGTAGACTTGTGAAGGAAAACATTGAAGGTGCAAATACAATTAAGGGATTGAAAGAAAATATGATTTAACTGCTTTGAATTCTAATAAATCAAATGTCTACAATAGTGATAAGTATATACCTGACTGGTTTATAGAATGATTTTTTGGTTCTTATGGAGCAACAGCTAGTAGAATTCATGCTTCAGCTTTCTTTAATAACTGTCAGTCAACAATAATCATAAAAATTGAAGTTTGATTGTTTATTGTGTATATTGTTGTCAGGCTGAGAGTGCTTTTGGGGTATTCATTTTCCGAGAGCTTAGTGCAGTTGCTGGTGCCATCACTATCACTTGTCTCATGGTATGTTCTTGACTGCATTAAAGATAAAAAGAGTAAATTTAAGTTTTTATTTTTGGTACTCTTCATATCTTTATTTTTTGAACACTTCAGATTCTTGTTAACGCTTTATTTGCTTACATGCTTGCATTTTCTTCTTCCAATCTTCTGAGATTTCAGATGCGTTGGTTCAGGACCTTAATTTATGTGTGGACCATATTAAGTTATTGTATCTCTAGATTCTCTAGAACTGGTCAAGTAAAAGCTTCATGTTATGCAGATTGCAAACCTTGTTGGCTATGTTATTGGACCATCAGGTGTTAATTGGTTGATGTCTCAATTTCTTACTAGAGAAGGTAAGCTGATGGTCAGTACCCCGTTTTTCTTACTTTTGGTTCATGTAGTTGTCATTATTTGATGCTATATTTTATCTTACAGGATTGCCTGTATTGGGTGGCATGTTTATAACCTTCTATATTGGGACAAAGGTAAATGGACTGAGATGCAATTATTTAATTACTGGATCAGGTCTAGACTCAATCAAAAGTCTGGTCTGGGTTTTTTCCCAGTGGACCTGCAGTCAAGCTGGGAAAACAACCTTCTTTAAATAAAATGATATTTGCCGATGAAATAAGTGGTAGCATGACTGTGAACAAGAGGTAAAACTGGGATTTAACCTTGAAACGATATGGTTTATCTGGTTGAACTGCAATTCAAAGCAAAATAATGGCTAAAGCCATTAGACCACTTAACCGAACTGGACTGTCCTACAAGTCCTGGTCAAATTGGTTCAACTGGTCAAATTGGTTTCACCAGTTAATCTTGTCCGATGCGTTTTCATAATTTAAGGTTATGATCACCATTAACTTCTTTTTGAATGAAATCTTCTTTTTGTGTAGCTTATGTTCCACATCCAAGGTGCCAAGCAAAGGCAGCAGTAAACTGATGGCTGGTTTGCAGATATGGAAATCCAGATTTCAGATTGATATTTGCTCTCACCAAGGTCGAAGAGGACATGGGTTTACTATAAATTTTCCGATGGCTACTGTATTTTTCATTGGCTAGCTGTGACAAAATTTCATTTTACACTTATATTGTACTTAATTCAAAGGGGCAAATTAAATACCCCTTCCAATGCCGATCAATGAATTCAAATACAAAGAGATCAATTAGTACCAATATCATAATAATATAAAGCTCTTTCTCTCTGACTATCAGGAAAGCAAGTGGTTACTTTGAGACATGAATTTTTTGAATGCATAATTTATTATTTTCCTGACCCAGAATACAAAAAAGCTTGTTTTTCTGAACTACGTCAAAAATATGATATCAGAGTTCCCCTTTCACGAAGGCTCAAAATCCATGCAACAACAGGAAATGATTCAGAATGTCCATCCCCGAAGTGATGATACCGAACTGTGTCTCCTAACAATTATCCGTATCTTGAATGCTTTTGAAACGAACTTCGTAAATGAATGGCAATCTCTACATACTCTCAGGTCTTCACTATTCGGAGGTCTGTCCCTTCTGGAGTACTTGCTAACCTGAAGGCGATGGCTAGTCTGTCACTTATGATATGCATTCAGATGTTTCCAAACAATCTTCAGAGGAACCAGACAAAGCAAAAAGAGACTCCTCTTCCACGTAACCAGCAGAGCGGGCTCGATGGAATACTTCCTTCAACTTCAGATAAATCATTTCTTTATCTGGATGAGACTTGTCATCCACAACAAATCTATGCACTTTGTCACCAACTTCAATCCAGCTCCAACCTGGTGTGGTCTTGATGCCCTGACTTCTGATATATTTCCTTATGCATGCGACTCCTTCTGTATCTTTGGAATCGGCATATATTGTGGCAAGGAGCACATAATCCCCTGCGCTTGATGCTCGAAGCTGAACCAGAGTCCTCATTGCAATTTCGCCCATTTTGACATTTTTATGTATCTTGCAAGAGCCAAGCAGTGTTCGCCACAAGACTGGATCATTATTATAAGGTGAACTACTAATAACTTCAAGTGCCTTTTCAAGCATTCCGGCTCGTCCATACAGATCCACCATGCATCCGTAGTGCTTAATTCCAGGCTTCAAATTGAACTTGGATATCATCATCTGAAAATACTGGACACCCTCTTCGACCAACCCTTGGTGACTACAACCACACAATAAACCAAGAAATGTAATGGAATTAGGCTGAAACCACGCCATTAACATCTGCCTAAAGAAAGCAATAGCTGCATCACCACGACCGTTCACACCATACCCAACGATAATTGAGTTCCAAGTAAGCACATCCCGCTTCCTCATCCCATTAAACACACGAAGAGCACTGTCCAAATCCCCACATTTCATGTACATATCAATAAGAGCATTCCCAACAAACACATTCCCCAAAACCCCCATCTCAGAAGCAAGTCTATGCAAAGAGACTCCCATGTTAAACGCACCCACATCAGCGCAAGAAGAAAGCAAGCCCACAAGTGTGAAACCATCAAGACCCACATTCTCATCTCTCATTCTCTCATAAATCCTCAAAGCTTCAACATGAAAACCCCCTCGAGAATAACAAGAAATCATGCAATTCCAGGAAACCAAATCTCTTTCAGACATTTTATCAAAAACCAACCTCGCAGTTTCAATCAATCTATTAGCAGCATAACACCTTATAAGACCAGTACAGACAACAACACATGTCTCAAACCCACATCTTATCACGGACCCATGAAGCTCTAGGCACTTATTTAGGGCCTTAACTCGCTCGCAGGCCTTAAGCGTGAAGGAGAAAGTGAAGGTATCAGGGCGGGAAAGAGAATCCAAAAGCATGTAATTGTAATAAAAAATGGCTTGCAGAGGCGAAGGGCTCTGAGCAAATCCTCTAATGACCGAATTCCAAGCTTCAGTTTGTGGGTTTTTGATTTGGCTAAAGAGGAGTTCAGCATAGGAAAGGGAGCCGGACACTGAGACAGCACAGAAGTTGAGAAGTTTGTTGGAAATGGCGGGGTGGTGTTGAAGACCGTTAGCGATGACGTGTGTGTGGATTCTTTTAAGCCTTTGAAGGCTGTTACATCCCTGTAACAGAGTTAAAATTTGATTGGGTTTTGACATTTTAACCTCAAATGCATAAACAACCCATTCATTTGTTCAGTGAAATTAGGAGTAATGCTCTTAGGCTTGTATAAGCCTATGATTTTTAGTTTTTATCTTAAAATTGACCATAAATAAAATGCTAGTGCTTCGGCTCATGGTTTTTAAGACATGGATCCGACACTGTCGGGAGGGAGCTGAATGCAAACCTTAACAAACGGTAGCCGCCATTCTTACCATTGACAATCTAGTCTTTAGCAGCTTTCTGTAGCAATCCTATCTCTAGCAACTCCATTCTACAATGATTTCATCTCCGACAACTCTATGTTAAACCATTCTCACCTCTAACAACTCCATCGCACGCCATTCTTATCATTTCCAGCCATCCTTATCATTTCCAACTGTCAAAATGTCATTCTCACTTTCACCGAGTCAGCATTATGTCATGTCCTTTGAACGGTGATTGAGTCTATGATTAAACCACAACCCAATATAGTTCCCCGTTCAACCACAATTCTACGTGACTCAAAAGCTAAAACATTTTCTCCTTAACCTCGAACTGTTGCTATCCCCAGGTCCAGATCCAACCAATTGATCAAATTTTAAAACCATGCTTTGTATAAGATAACATGCATCATTATCACCTTAATCAACACAGTAAATCAATACCTACAATACATGTTATCCATCACATTGTATCCGAAACAAAAAGCAAATAATCAACTGAATTTCATATTATATACCAAAGCCAGAAATTTTAAATAGGATGAAAAGGTAGTACAACAGAAGCACCATAGTTATTCAGATGACATCCATGTAAAAGATCCTCAAGTCTGCCTTGGAAACGTATTAACTCTTGAGAACATAAAACCGATACATCTGACTAAATTTTTTTTCCTCCAGCATAACTGCAAGAAACCAATGTCTGTAGCTCCTGCTATCAACATCTAAGTTAAATGCAAAATTAAATTATTTCTTCTTCCTACCACCACTGCCAGCCTTCGACTTTTTGTTAGCCAATTCTTTTGGAGTATTCCCTGGTGTTTCCTGCCATCAAGTTTAGAAAACAAACAATATGAATGAGAAAAAGTGTTTATCAGCAAGGTAATCAATATCCAACCTTGAACACAATATAATAAGGATCACAAACACTAAGTTGAGGTTTGCCTGGATTTAAATGATATAACTTTGAAACCCTACTCTCACCTTCTTCACCTGACCTACAGGCACATGATGGTTGCACTAAGGAGTTGATTACCGGAACCAATTATGAGACTACTAGAAGATTAATTTCTTTGCATGAAGGCTTGAGAACAAATATCACCATAACCATAATTAATTCACTACTTCAGATCTAGTTTGTCAATTGCCAGCTACTCATTATGACAACAAGAGTTAAATTAAACTGATAAGAATAAAAGATATCTAGCAGCTCCTCTTTCAAATGATAAGTCACTAAAATAATTGTCATACCTAAAAACCAGCAGCATATATGATTTAGTTTTCCCACTATTACCCTAGCAATTATAAAATAACTCGTGACCCTATTTTTTTTGGCAAAGTTATAAATAACTCTTTGACTTTGCTCAATAAATTAAGGGTAAGAAAGAAAGAAGATCAGGATTTTCACCAAGCTTCATGCACCAAAGCATACACCTCTGGATAATGGAGGGGAGTGCTTCGAGCCCAGAGCCACAGTTGGCAGCCTCAGGCTACCAATGAACTTGGGAATGGAAGAATTACAAACTTGCAGAGAGAACATCCTAGGCTTCAATGCTGGTTTTGGGGATTGAAGCACACATTTTGGTTCCTGTCATTCGGGATACCAAGAAATTATGGAACCAAATAAGGTCTACACATAGACTACCCAACAGTGAAGAACAAGCTTGGGAGCACAGTAATCTTTCTACCATTTTGTCATCAATTTAAGAAAAGGAGATCTTAAAACATATAGGTATTTATTTGCATGAGAATTCAAAGCAAAAGGAAGTGGACAAAAAATTACAGTTAATGATTAAGATTACCACACAACTACAATACATGGATCATTACAAGTTTATCTTCGATTAACACAGAATGCATTACACAAAATAAACAAAAAAAAAAAAAAAAAAAAACAGCAGTCAGTGCTAAATGCAAATGAAATCATACCTTCCGTTTAATGGGTGCTGATGTGTTAGCAACTGGTTTAAAAAATGATTCCAGCCTGTAAAATGAAAATAAATGAGGAATAGCCAGCAAAAGAGAAACTTTTATTTCAATTTAATTTACTGAACCATTACTTACCTGCCCTGTGATGACTTGTTCTTGGCTGCCTTAATTTTTTCTATGGCCTAAAAGACAAGAAATTCAAAAATTATTTTACACAACATATTATTTCTTGGTGTGCTAAATAAATATAACTTCATGGAAACTGGAGGTGTGAAATTTGCCATAACACACCTTTGTCACTCTATCACTGTTGAACCCATTTTCATTCACCAGAAAGGTAATCAATCCCTGAGAAACAGAAAATTCAAAGCAATTTAACATTCTAAAAAATCAAAAAGCAAGCATATTTCAACATATATATTCTAAGTTACGCTATCATTCACCCCTTCATCTGGAGGAGTCCACTTAAGGTCAAGTTGCTCTTCACCAGTAAAGACTTCTGGTTCTTTAAACAGCCGTCGAGCCTCTTGATATGGCCAATCTTCTGGTATTTGGTATCTAGATATAATAATAATATAAATGAATCTAAAGCTGAAACAAAGCATAAAAATGGTTCACTGCTCAAACAAATGAGTATATATATACAGATTGATCAATCTGCAAACTCTAGAAACTTAAAACTCCCTAAGAGCTAACAATCCACTATTACACTAAATAGTATCTTCTTTTTCTTTTATGATTATTATTTTTTAAATAGGAGATTAGAATTGGTAGTAGGAACATGAAAAAAGAATACACAGTTTAAGAAAACATGGACAACTCACAAAGTACAGCCTTAAAGCTGGAAAGGATAAAGAAAGTTTACACAAGATATTGCAGTAACACTGTTTACTAATCAAGGCCACATTATCTAATTCCCATAATCAGAAATTACAAAAAGACAACAGCAATGAAAGAATTCATGAAAACTAATTTTAAACTAGTCACTTGGCTTGCAAAGGACCAAACTAATCCAGTCTCATAATCTAAATGATACTTAAAACATGAATGAGAAAGAATGAGTTTTCTGACAATAATACAGCATCTTTCACCTTCTCTAAGAATATAATCAGCAAGGTAAAACAATTTAACTTCCAACTTATTAACTAGAAACGATACAATCATGCATTAAAATACCATTACACTTAATAAATTAAGAGGAAAAGAAATCATGTAACTGCTTTCAAGCTGAAAGAAGTACTTACCTATCTTTATTTATATTCTCCAATATTTTCTCAATTGAGCCATGTTGACGAATGAGCTTTAGAGCCGTCTGTCCACCAATACCTGTAGCAGATATTTATTAAGCCAAAAAATATAAAATTGAATTATTGAGCCTTTAACCAATCATTGTCGCAAAAAAACAAACTGCATTTTAAATCCCAAGTACCTCGAATGCTATCACAGTAATCACAACCAGAAAGGATACACAAGTCAATAAATTGCTCCATGGTAAGATTCAGCTCCTCCATAATCTGAAACAAAAGGATTGTTGGAACAGTTAAGTAATCACTCAAGTAACCACATCCAGTGTTCAATATTCAATGCACCTTTGCAACTTCAAACTCCATGACAGGGATTTTTCTAGAGCTAGGATCCATTAAATGGCGAAGAAATCTAGGAGCACCAAAGGTTAGGGAATCCATATCTTCAGAAGCGACAGCATAAACCTGACATATACCAGAGTTTAGTTCAAATAATTAACAATATCTGCTCAGGATGGCAATGCTGTCACTCAAAGATTTTACAGAGTGGTTATTTATGAATGAGACTCTGATGTACTGTAAAATGATATAGAGAGTAAATTACACAATTTTCAAGCTGTAGAAAGCTTAACAGAAGCATTTCATTTCAATGAATTATGCACACAAATCCAAACAGAATAACCAGTTGTCAAAAGTGAGACACATACCTTGTCTGATTTACAAAGTGCAGCACATTGGGCCTCTGCTTCAGAAGGAGCCTACAAACAAAAGCAGAAGTCCCAAGATCAAAACCATTTTTATTTCATAATTGACAAAAACAAGTTATTCATAAATAAATCAAGAAAAGAAATATCAATAAAGTGGAAGAATTAATACATCCTCTCACACATCAGACTCCCACAAGCAACAAATTGCATATCTAAACTCACCTCAACTACAGGCACTCCCATTAGTCTAAGAAGTCTTTTGCAGTCTTCATTGTGCTGCTTAGTCACCTGCAATATTAGAGAGCATATGGCCTCAAAATCTAGCACAAGTGAACACATTCCTTTCTATCCACACTTATATCATTTCTGGTATAACAGAGAATAAACTATAACTTTATAATCATAAATTACCAGAAGAAAAATATATGAACAAAGGACACACCTTCACAGTCCGTTTACTGAATTTTTCAATGTCTTCTATATTGCCAGCCTGCAATGAGGGTGCATTGACAGTTGTATAATTCATGAGTTGCAGGATACTTATATCAAAATTTTGGCACATACAGCACTTTCGAACACAACACTCATGATCTCCCATGCCAAAACTCCCACAGACACTCATAAGGGAACATATATTCATTTTCCTAAAATTTGTATAACGTATTGAGGGTGTTATACAAACTTTCTTATGACAGCATTAATGCTTTTCATTATCAAGCACAAACTTTTAAAGCCATTCTCTCGTGGCCTCAGATATAAGAGCCTCTTCTTGGGAATTTCATCTCTGTATTGAAACAATGCACACAAGTTGTTTCCAGAAATCATAGTGTGATGATTTTTTTTCCAATTAATAAAATGAGAAATAGAGAAATAACTAACAGAACAATACCAGAACAGAATATTCATATACCTCCACGGCTTCAGCCAAATCCTCAGTAGCATCCACCCTCTTTGAATAACTGCATCACAAGCACAGTATGATAAGTGCAATTAATGAGCATACATAACCTTGTGAAATTCTAATCATATTGTAGCCAAAAAAATATCGAAGGTTGTACCGCTTTGCCAGCTCTTGTTTTTTCAAATCCGGAGGCTTCCCGTCAAAAACATAGCTGATTACATAACATAAATAGATTAGCCAGAGAACAACATTACCGAATAACATTCAGAGAACATAAAATACAGTATTATATGAAAGAAATATATTTGAAAGAGAAAACATCAGAAGCAAGGAACACATTACACTGGCTTTATTCCGGCTTCAAGAAGTCTAATTGTACGAGTAAACATGCCTTGTAAGTGACTACAAAAACGAATCCAATGAAACTCAATGTCAATATTCAGAAACCAAATGTGAAAACTTAACAATAAAACAAGTAACTATAACTTGCATTCGAATTAAATAGTTGCGAATTTTCTAATATTTACCTAGTGACTTCACCAGCCTCATTAGTTAACGTTTCAGTCCCAGTTCTTCCCACCACAATCTGCACATTGTTCAAACATGCAAAAGCAGAAAAAACCCACATATACATTAAGCTCCAATACATAAAATTGGGCTCTTTTTTTCCAAAAAAAGTTCTGGGTTTAACAATAAGTAGGGTTTATCATAAACTTAAAAAGTAAACAAAAAAAAGTACGAACGAGGAACTGATAGATGCTCATGCTGGCATCAACGGCAATCTTGCGACCAAAATAACTCTCAAATTTCTGTTCTTTCATTGATTTTGGTGCATTGTCAGCCAAAAGTTTTGTCAAACCCTAAAACACACAACACAAAACGAAACAACACTCCTCAAATCACAATACGTTATTCGAAGAATGGCGAAACAAAAGAACGAAATTGCAAACTGAAAATCAACAAACCTTGATACCCATTTGATTAATCCAACAAAAAGTTGCTTCAATTTGGCGGTTTGGGTTAAGAAGAAAAGAAAGATACTATTTTTATGTTAACCTTTCCCGCCTACTGTTACTGTGCAAGATTATATAGAAACTGTTTAGCCACACGTGCTACTTGTATGTGAAAAATTATTTTATATGATATATTGGAATAACGTTATCTTTTTTAACTTAGCAATTATTTTTTTTAGAATTAATTTTTTTTTCTTATACATATATAGCCTTCAAAAAAGCTATTATACATTTGTAGCAAAAATAATTTTTCAAACATCCGCTTATTGCTTATACCTATATTCACAACTGACTGTTTAGTGTAATATTCGGAAATAATAGTAGTAAACCAATAAATTACTGTTTATTCTAAGAAACAACTTGAAAGTAGCTTTCAAATGACTAATCAACTAGATATATCAAGTTACCGATTTTTATTAGTTGAATGGTAGTTTTTCAATAATTTCGTTATTCCCAATTTAAATTTTTAGGTTTACTTATGTTTATGTTTGATTTTTGGAGAATAAATATGGGGATTTTGTTGGATAGATGATAAAAAAAATATTTCAATGTGTTGATTGCGAAGGACATCGTCAAAAAGTAGGTGTTTTCGATAAGATAGGTTTTAGGCTATATAAAGGGTTAGTGTAACACCTAAGGAGTAAACATTAAATTGACGAGGGTCAATGAATCGTTTAAGGGGTTAGCAAATCATTCATAGGGGTTAGTGACTTGCTTACAAGGCCAACAATATGTTTAAATAGAATTTGGATGAAAATTATAATAGAATATACTGTTGTCATTAATGATTCCATTAAAGTTGAGTGTAAATGTAATGAGAAAAACTATTCACGTGAAGATGATTTTGTGATATACATCTTCACGTGTGGTTGCTAATAATTTTTTTATGCAAAGAATTCCAATAAATGAGAGAGAGAGAGAGAGAGTGAATTGAAATATAATGTAGTGCATAGCTTTCAAATTAGATTGATAGTAAGATCATATAAAGACATGTTCTTCAACATTCGAGACCTTATTTTAGAGGCCTTGTGCGTTTGTTTTTGAGAGACTTGCTTTGGGCATTTCTTGGATGTTGAGGAGCAATAGTTTAGTGTCATGCTTAATCATTCGATATTGTTCTGGCAAATAATCCATGGTGATCCAAAACAAAAGTTATTGTTTAGATTGAATGAAGTGATGTGTTTTTCAAGCCCCTTGAGTTGCACATATGACAACGTTGTGATTCGATTAAAACACTAATATGACGTTATATACGTTGATATATAGAGCTTCATGCCTTATACGATGTTACGTTGTTGGGGGTGCTGGACATGTAATCTATTTTGACCTCCATGAAGCTTTCCAGGAGAGAGCATGAGGTGACGATGATGAAGATATTGTTAAACTTGCAATTATGTATTTTGTGTGTTATGACATGTTGAAAGTTGACATAGAAATGAAGTTTCAATTGAGACCTTAGTGTTAATGAATGATTTTTCCCGTGGTGTTTTAAAGTTATTTGATATAGGAACTTTAATTAATTAAATGTTTGATATAACAGTGGTTTAATGTTCTTTGTCAAAAATATTATGTATTGTGTTTCTTTTAAAATTATTAAAGGAACGCAAAATAGGTATTTATTCTGTTAATTTGCTACAAATGAGTAACAATTTTTTTTGGAGGCTATATATGTGTATGCAGCCAAAAAAAAAAAAACCTAAAATAATTAATTTTCTTTCTTTTTGGTGTTACAATATTAGCGTTATTATTGACTTTTGATATTAATTAGAAAGGACTTAGATATTAGAAGGATGTGAATCATTCTTCACACTTCAAGTTTAGTATTTAGTCTTTAGATTATAGGTGGACATGATCCAATTCAACTTAGGCTTATATCACTTTTTAACTCTAACAAGCCGAGTTTAAACTAAAGAAATTTTAGATCATAATTGTGACTTAAGATTGACACCTTGTGGATATCGTTGCATTGAAAATCGTTCTATTAATAATTTTTTTCTTTTTTTTGACGATTTTTTTATATTTAAATGTTAATTCTACTTTATTAGCATTTTTTTTTCCTTTTTAATGATTCTTTTTTTTTTCGATAATTTTTTTATAATATTATTTACCAAGCTAGATTTTAAATTGATTATTTTGGTCTCAAATTGAGCTGAAATTAATTTTTATTCAAGCTTAATTCTGATTGAATCTATTTCCGGTTTAAATAAACCATTTAAGCAAAGGTTAAAGTTATATTATCTTATGTAAGATGATACCATAGGTAATGTTGGCCTTTGATTTGATCGAAACAGTGTAACTTCAAAATTTGAGCATAAGATTACCCGCTTCTATACTATGAAATTGTAAGAAGAGTAACTGATTTTTGACTTAAACTAAACAATAAAATAGATTAATTTTTTGATGCATAAAAAAATTTCATTTTTTTTTATGATTTTTAAAATTAATTTACTTAATTGATTTAGAATATTTAAAAGAGAATAAATAATCATTCAATTTTTTTTCTTGAATCACAGAATTCCAGTTAAATTTTTATATATATTTAATTAAATTAGATATCATGTAAACCCTTTCTGTATTAGTCTAACTTTATTTTAGTATCTTATCGAATGAAAATATTTTACAAGTTAATTGAAGAAATCTTAGTTTCTCCATAAATTTTTTTTTTATAGTTATCTTGTAAATTTGAAAACTTGAGGATTTTTCGTATCTTGGATTTGAATAACTTTTGTTGAAACTAAAATCCAAAAATTTAATGAACAAATTTGTTTGTCCAAGCATACCTGAAGCGCGAAATCTGTCCAGCCTGAAATTAAAATTTTCTAATGAAACAGTCGTGTATCCGACTTGTCCAGCCTAATTTATAGTTCATGGCTTGAAAAAGAAAATTATATTGTATCTTGGTCAAAGGGCTGGATTAAGAACAGTGCAAAGGTTTTGCCTAACATAGGAAGAAAGTTCAAATGATGTAATTTGTAGATTGCATCAACGTGGAAGAATTTGTCGCAGGCAGAGGATGGTCTAGTATATTGTTTCAAAGTTGCAATTTCCCTTCAAGAATTCCAGATGCATATCAGAATCTTGATCATCGTACGGTTGATCTGATGGAGAGGCTTTTGCTCTCCGCCAAGTGGCTTCAGGTTTTATATTGCCACTCTCTCCAACCAAACTTCGAAGAGATTCGTAAATGGTATATGGGGTTGGAAGGGACTTCTCCTCCAGGAACTTCTTGCAGATGAAAATCAGTACTTCTCCGGGAACTTCTCAGATTTCTTGTTCTTCCTTTTCTCCCACGTAAATAATTTTTTGGGTCAAACTTATCCGATGAAATGGAAATACTGATCTTCGAGCAAAACTACTGGACAAATCTAACATCGAAAGCGTGAGTATTCCTTGTTGGTTGGAGAATAAAATAGAAAATTGTTTAAAGCAAAACTTCGTGGACAATACCTTAGTAACTGGACTATTGGACGTGGAAATAAAAGTATTTATCATTGTGTTCAACTCAGGAATTGCAGCAACTTTCAAGTCAGAAGCTGAAAGAATAGGCTTGTAAATACATTAGTCTATTTCTTACCGGTTAACTTCTGTCACCACAGCGATTCAACATATGTTTTGAACCCAGTTATACTTTTGTTGTAGCTTCATAAATTCATCTATAAACATGATCTAAATGCAAAGCTATTATAGCCAGCTATTCTGAAACATTCCGGCTGTAAACCATATGCTTTTGCCTAGGAATCAGGCCACAGCAAATCGATGAGTACATAAAATTCCTGTCTCTCTAAACAACCAATGACAGAGTGAGGATCACAAAGATAAATTCTTTAACACCATTAGATTAATGTTTCTACTTCCTTGAGTAATGCTTACGTAATCGGACATGGACTTGGCTAGCCTGAACCAATTGTCATACATTGAGTAAAGCTCTTGAAAGCTACTTGCGATAACACCAAGTGAGCTTTGCTTCATCGGTTTATCAAACAAGATAAAATAAACTTCCCACCTTAAAACTTTATCCTCTTATACGGTATAATCGATGCTCTCTTTCAGCTATAAATGTTGCGCCCTCAACATTCTGCACACATGCTATTACTATCTCCCCAAAACTTGTGCCTTCTTGTTCACAAAGTACTGAGGTCCCCAAAAGATGGTAAGTATCATCTTTTTTCATCTCTTTTGGCGTTCTCTCTAGGCTTCTCTTTGATATGTTACATGTTTCGGATACTTGCAGGGGACTAACAGTAGAGAAGATATATTGAACACGAAGGGAAAAGGTGGATTCAGAGCCTGCATGTTTGTTTTTGGTGAGGCGATTATGCATGACTGCAACTTACATAGCTTTGAATTCAGTTATAACTTATCATGGAAGATTAAATGTTCCAGTTTGTTTCAAATTGTGTAGCCTTGATATCATTGGAGAATATGGGATTTGTAGCCAACATGATCAGCATGGGATACTACTTCTTTTCTGTGATGCACTTCAATTCAGCGGGTTCTGCCAACACTCTCACAAACTTTATGGGCTCAACTTTCTTGCTCACTCTTGTTGGTGGCTTCATTTCTGACACCTTAATAACCAGATTCACCACTGCTTTGATTTCCGGAGCAATTGAAATTCTGGTGAGGAAGTTTAAATTCCCAACTAAATATCAGTATCAGAAACCTTAAAATAGAGACTTAAAATGGTGACTTTGGTTATTATAGGCCTTGGTGCTAGTAACAATTCAAGCTGCCACAAACAGTTTGCATCCAGATGCTTGTGGCAAGGCAAGTTGTGTGAAAGATGGTGCAGCAGTGATGCTATATGTGTCTCTGGGCTTGTTAGCATTAGGTGCAGGTGGGTCTAAGGCAGCTGTTCCTCCACTCGGTGCTGATCAATTCAATCTAAATGATCCAGTAGAAGCAAAATCAATTCCCACCTATTTCAATTGGCTATTGCTTAGTTCCACCGTTGGAGGTGCCTTTGGAGTCACTTTCATTGTGTATGTTAGCACAGAAAAAGATTGGTACAAGGGCTTTGTCATAACAACAGTTGCTACTTTTGTTGGCTTTATTTTTCTCATCATCGGGAAGCCTTTCTATCGCCTGCAACTGCCGGGAGACAGCCCCATTATAAGGGTTGTTCAGGTCCATCTCCACCTCCACAGTTGCATATACATGTATATTCATACAGCTTCTAAGCATTGTTGAATATGTGACAGGTTATAGTTGTGGCATTTAAAAACCAGAAACAGTCACTGCCAGAGAATCCTGAGGGACTCTATGAGATCAATGAGAAAGATAGAGCTGCAATGGAAGAAAGACTCCTGCACACCAACCAGTTTAGGTACTGTTTCATTATTATGTATGTATAGCAAGCTGGTTTTTCTTTTTCTGTAACATTGTGAACAAATAGGTCTCTGCGGTTCCCAATCTTATTTTATTATCCGCAAGCAAGACAGGATGTTCATAAATAGGACTTGTTAAGGAGACTAAATAGATTCCTAAATAAGCCTGCAAGTTCATGGCATCCATAGGCCATGCTCAGCTGTGCCTCTATCCCGAAGACACGCCTCGTTGAACCTGGAGCTGTCGTCTCTCAGAACATGTGTTCCTGTGCTGAACATTGCTTAGTTAATTCTTGCTAAACCTAATTAAACAAATAAGTAAGTCCTTAGGTAAGATTTGACCATTAAATTAAACGATTAACCAACTAATTAGTAGTTAAAGATGTGACTTATAAGATAAAAAACTAGGAAGCATGATAATATTCTATCTTCAATATAATTCATCTTTACTTTCGTTTATAAAGTACTACGCTAATACAAACAAAGTCTTACATATTATTTGTTAGGCCAAACGACAATTTCCCACCCATAATTTGAGGCAGGGACAAAGTCCCATCCGCTTAAGTTTAAAAGCTTGGATTCCCACTCATCACCCTTTTTTTTAATTAAAAAAAAGGAATATACAGTAATAATTAGGGGTATTTTGTCTTTTTAATATTAAAATTTTATAAATTAATAAAATCAATTTTTATATAAATATAAAATATTAAAATTTTAAAAAAAATTAAAAATTTTAAAATTTTTGAAATTGAAAAAACGCGGCTGACCGTAAACGCGATCTGGTGATCGAAGCACTCCCATAATAGAACCAGGTGGCCATTTCCGGCCACCTGGTTCCAGGGGAGGCCATATTTGGCCTCCCCATTCGGTGGAGGAGGCCAAATCGGTCGCCTCCAGTTTTGGAGGAGGCAGCCAGATCTAGCCGCCTCCGCCCTAAATAAAGGCCGGAAACGGCCGTAAAGGGCTGGCCTTGGCCCCAAAACTGGAGGCGACCGATTTGGCCGCCTCCACCGAACGGGGAGGCAGGAACCAGGTAGCCGGAAATGGCCATCTGGTTCTATTATAGGAGGCCACCGCCGTCGTTGCCGGCGGTGGTGGCTGCTGCGTTTTTTTGAAATTCAAAATTTTTTTTAAATTTTTTATATTTAAAAATTATTTAATATTTTTATTATAAATTTTAAAAGGGTAATTTAGTAATTTTAATAAAAAA
>JAJEJH010001493.1:5204-30032 GCA_026122585.1 Anacardium occidentale | reverse complement strand
GCAGTATTTATTCAGACCATAAAAGTCTGAAATATTTCTTCACCCAGAAGGAGCTCAACATGAGGCAAAGGAGATGGTTGGAGCTGGTGAAGGACTACGACTGTGATATCAGATATCACCCAGGGAGAGCCAATGTGATGGCAGATGCCTTGAGCAAGCGAGTGGCTCTATCCAGCCTATCAGTTCAAAGAGTTGCAGCATGAGTTGATCAGAGAGTAGATTGAGATTATGTCTACGGGTTTCTCTAGGTTACAGATCAGATCAGATCATCTCTGTATGATGAGATCAGAGAGGGCCAGATGTCAGACGAGCTGACTTAAAGTATGCTTCAGAAGATATCAGAGAGCAGTGTCAAACTTTGAGTTCAATGATGGGATCTTGAGGTTCAGAGATAGAGTCTGTGTGCCCCAGAGCTCATAGTTGAGATAGAGGATTTTGTCAGAGGTGCACAGTGTGGTGTATTCAGCACACCTAGACAGCACAAAAATGTACAAAGACCTCAAGAAGAGTTTCTGGTGGTTAGGGATGAAGAAGGACATAGCAGACTTCGTCTCTAGGTGTCTGGTATGTCAGCAAGTGAAGGCAGAGCACCAGAGACCTTCAGGATTACTTCATCCTTTGAGTATTTCTGAGTGGAAGTGGGATGATATCTCCATAAATTTCATTTCTGGTCTTCCCAGAGTCTAGAGAGGATTTGATGGCATTTGCGTGATAGTGGATTGGCTTAACAAGTCGGCTCATTTCCTACCAATCAGACCAGGCATGTCTATAGAGCAGCTAGCCCAACTCTACATCAGAGAGGTGGTTAGACTCCACGACGTTCCCAGGACGATAGTGTCAGATAGGGACTCTAAATTTTTATCAGTCTTTCGGAGGTCTCTACAGAGAACATTGGAACCAGGCTACAATTTAGCTCAGCATATCACCCTCAGACAGATGGCCAAACTGAGAGGGTGAATAAGATACTAGAGGATATGCTGAGAGCCTGTTGTATGGACTTCCATACCGATTGGACAGAGTTGATTCCTTTAATGGAGTTCACCTATAATAACAGTTACCAGATGACCATTCAGATGGCTCCATTCGAGGTATTATATGGTCGAAAGTGTAGATCTCCTCTCCATTGGGATGAGATTAGGGAGAGGGATTCTTTAGAGGCAGTAGTGGGACCAAAGACGACTCAGAGGATGATTGAGCAAGTCAAGATCATCAGGCAGAGGATGAAACAGGCCCAGGATCGATAGAAGAGTTACGCTGATCTACGGTGTAGAGAGATTGAATTTACGGTAGGCGATAAGGTGTTTCTGAGAATTGCTCCCTACAAGCAAGTTCTCATATTTGACAAGAAGGGAAAGTTGGCGCCCAGATTCATTGGCCCCTACGAGATTCTTGAGAGAGTAGGGACAGTCACCTACAGATTAGCACTGCCAACCAGTATGGACAGAATCCATAATGTCTTTCACGTGTCTCAGTTGAGAAAGTATGTGGGAGATCCGTCGCATGTGCTTTAGTTCTCAGAGATTGAGTTGACAGAAGACCTCAGTTATCAAGAGCTTCCAGCGCAGATCCTGGACTACAAAGTTAAAGTCCTCAAAAATAAAGAGATTCCACTGGTCAAAGTTTTATGGCGCAGCCAGCGTATGGAAGAAGCCACTTGGGAGGTAGAGTCTGAGATCAGGGATAGATTTTCAGAGTTATTCAGGTAAATTTCAGGGTCAAAATTTTTATAAGGGGGGAGGAATGTAGCATCCCAGGTTAGAAAAGCCCTTAGTGATAGAGTTTTGGGGTTAGAAATAGAATTCAGGAATAGATTGGGAGTCTAGAAGAGTTCAGGGGTGAGTTAGTAAGTTTTTCAGAGCTGTGTGGCCTTCGTATGATTCCTTTAGGGAGGTTTCAATCATGTGAAGCACGGGAAATGAATTATATTCATTTTCCCTAGTGCACTCCCGTGCACTATGCCCTACACGCCCGTGCAGGTGGGATTAAAGAGAGAGAGATAGGAGACTTAGTTCATTCTCACCCATTTTAGCTATTTTTTTCCTTATCCATTTCAGCAGCTCCCAGCCCTAGACGTGAGATCCAGCTTCCAGCAGCTCCCAATCCAGCAAGAGAGTAGAGAGATTAGCTTGAGTTATGATTTCCAGCTTCTAATGGCGAGAGGTAAGTGTTTCTTACTCTCTCTTTGTATTCCGAGCTTGTTTGATGTTGTTGGAAACGTGTGTTTCCATTTCTAGCTTGAGATGTTATGTTTGCATGAGTATGTGATGATGATGTGACGATTATATGTTGATTTCCACCCAAAATGCATGCTTGCTCAGCTTGTGTTTGTGTTGTAGTGAGAAAAATGCTTGATTTTCATGTTGATTTCAGCAGTAGTTGATGAATGATGAAATTGAGGGTGGATATATGCATATGGAAGTGTATTTGATGCATGTTTGAATTTAATTTGATTTTGGTTGAGAATTGGATGGATTCCTGCTTGTTCCAGGTGTGCCATGTCTGTGCAGGATTGGACGCACGATCGTGTGCCCGTAAGAGCACGCCCGTGTGCCCTTGTTCTGCAAGGACACGGTCGTGTGCACGAAGTGCACACGGCCTGGAATGCAGAGGACACGATCGTGTGTCCTGAGGGACACAGTCGTGTGTCCTTCTTTTGCGTGAAATGGTTGAAAATTCCAAAAGCTTGCACGATTTGCTGCACGGCATGCACACGGTCCCCTGTGTCTAGGCACACACCCGTGTGCCCTTGCCCTGCACGGCCGTGTGTGCGTATGCACGCCCGTGTGCTCAGCAAGTTTTCCATAATTAAGAAGAAAATAACTTATAAAGGTTTGGTAATCCATTCAAAGGCTAATAATCATCAGATAGACCAGTATTTAGATAAGAAATGTAGCATATGCATATCATAGCACAGCATATAGCCTGAAAGAGGATCTAAGGATCTGAATTCAGTAGTTTTCAACACTCAGAACCCAATGTATGGGTTATAGTTTTGGGTGAACTAGAGGGGGCATCTGTGGGATCCAGCTCAACATATTATTCAGCTTTCTAGTCAGTAGCTAGAATGTTCAGTCCACTTGACCAGGATGCTGAATCCCTGTGTTCATCAATCTGATCAGCACAACAGGTACCTTCGGGTACATATAGATTCAGATATATGCATCATCAGTCACTTTCAGTTTCTAGTTCAGCATGACATGACATCCACATCATGGCATGGCTAATTAATAATCAGAAACCAGTAATCAGTAAACAATCAGTAATCAGATTCAGCACCAACAAGCGACTAGATGTATGAATAGGGTCGAGGCTAGGTATGTATATTGTGTTTGTTGCTTGCTTGGGTTTGAGGGAAGTAAGGAATGCTTACTAGGTGATCTTTATCACTCATCCCTTTCCTTCCTTCCTTCCTTTTCAGGTTTTGTTGTTGCTGGCGAGGAGCGGGTGAACTGAGGCTTGCGAGAGAGGTCCCCACACACATTCTCCAACATGTATTTTATTTCAGTTTCAGACCTGTGAGGTCTTGTATGCATTTTGTATACGTTCAGATGTACAGAACCATGTAAAGAACAGTTATATATATGGAAAAGCCATTATGGGCTCATTGTATAGTTGTATTCAGTTTTAGTTCCAACTTCCGATTTATGTAATCAGTAGCAGTAGTTTCTTTTTCGTAGGATTCCCGTCGCGGGTACCTAATTTCCAGTTTATTGAATAAAGAACAGTAATACTTAGCAGCAGGAGGTACTCGTGGCGGCGGGTCCTATAGCAACTGATCTGCAGTGGTACATGGATTCTGGAGCAACTGATCATGTAGTGGCTGATCTGAGCAAACTCAATGTTAGCAGCAAATACACTGGCAGTCAACATCTTCAGGTTGGCAGTGGTGAGTGCTTGTTAATCTCTTATACTGGTTCAGTTAATTTGTATACTCTAGTGTCTGGAAAAATGTTGCTATTAAATAATGTGTTGTGTGTTCCTAAGATTACAAAAAATCTATTGAGTGTAGCTAAATTGACAAGAGAGAACAATGTGTTGGTGGAGTTTTGTTCACATTATTGTCTGGTGAAAGATAAAACAACAAATGTTTTGTTACTCAAAGGGTTGTTGAAAAATGGGTTGTATCAATTAAGTTCAGCAGCTGGCAAGGTTGATTTCAGGAGTCTAACACTTATAAGGAACAGTGTATTAACACAGAATACTGTGCTTCAGTCTGTTACAAATGATGCACTAGCTTGGCACAAAAGGATAGGTCATCCATGTCTGAAAACTCTTAAAATCATTTCTCAAAATACTAAATTACCCTCATTAGATCTGTCAAAAATACCCTTTTGTTCTGATTGTCAGTATGGAAAAAATCATCAACAAACTTTCCCAAGTTCAGTCTTAAAGGCTTCAGCTCCTTTAGAATTATTGCACAGTAATGTTTGGGGACCAGCACCAGTGTTGTTTCAAGAAGGTTATAGATATTATCTTCATATTATTGATGATTATTCAAGATTTACCTGGATTTTTCCACTAAAGTCTAAAGATCAAGTTAGACAAGTTTTTGAATAGTTTCAAAAATTGGTTGAAAGGCAATTTGAAAAGAAAATAAAGATGGTTCAAACAGATTGGGGAGGAGAGTTTAGAAGTTTACAAAAGTATTTTCAAGATTTAGGAATTATTTTCAGACATTCTTGTCTTTATACTCACCAACAAAATAGGAGAGTTGAGAGGAAACATAGACATGTGGTAGAATTGGGATTAGTTTTTTTGGCACAAGCATATATGCCATTTTCTTATTGGTGGGTAGCATTTCAGACAGCAGTTTTCCTCATAAATAGACAACCTTCTTCTGTTTTAAACTTTGTATCATCTTTTCAAATGTTGTTTGATAGATCTCCAAATTATAGAATGATAAAGATATTTGGGTGTGTCTGTTATCCTTTTCTAAGGCCTTATAATCAGCATAAGTTCAATTATCATACTCAGAAATGTGTCTTTTTGGGGTACAGTTTGAGTCATAAAGGTTATAAATGCCTTAATTCAGAAGGGAGAATTTTTATCTCAACTAGTGTAGTTTTTTATGAAACTTATTTTCCTTTTAAGGAGGATCCAAAATTTGCAAATCACTATCATTTTGAAATGCCACAAAATATAGGTGATCTGGAGTTTGTTAATAGTTGCTTTATCAAAGAGCTAAATTCTAGTTCTGTTTTACTTCAGTTAAAGCCTCTAGAATCTCCACAACAAAACACATCTGTTTTTGATAATCTGAATTCAGTATCTGAGTCTCAAGTGTTACCTGGTTCGATAGGCACTCATGGTAATTCTAAATCTATCATTTCAAAAGAATCTCAGGATGATGAGCAGAAGTTGTCTGTGAAATATCAAAATACTGAAGAATAGGAGGAGTTAAGGGTCAACAAAGATATAAATTCTGGTGTGGTAGATAATCAGAAGGCAGTATCAGATGTAGATAAGTATAGTGTGTCTAAACATCCTATGATTATCAGGTCAAAAACAGGTAGTTTAATTGCAAATAAAAAATATGTTGCAATGAGTGTAGTGAATGAACATAGTAAGGTGAGTGATGCAATCAATGATCCTGGTTGGTTTAAGGTAATGACTGTTGAATATGAGGCATTAATGAAGAATAATACCTGGGTTTTAGTACCTGTTGAGCAAGGAAAACAGATAGTAGATCATAAATGGGTGTTTAAAAAGAAATTAAACCCTGATGGAACATTACAGAAGCTTAAAGCCAGGTTGGTGGCAAAGGGTTTTCAATAAGTTCCATGAGTTGATTTTTTTGAGACTTTCAGCCTTGTAGTTAAGCATGTTACAGTCAGAGTGATGCTCACCTTGGCAGTAACTTTCGGTTGGCAAGTTAGACAAATAGATGTAAATAATGCTTTCTTAAATGGTGAGTTGGAAGAAGAAGTATACATGACACAGCCTCAAGGATTTGTAGATAAGGAGAAGCCTCAACATTGTATGTAAGTTACTTAAGGCTCTTTATGGATTAAAACAGGCTTCAAGAGCCTGGTATGATAGACTAAAAAGAGCTCTTTTGAAAAGAAAATTTGTGAACTCTGTGGCTGATTCCAATGTGTTTATGTTTAGGGAGGATAGTTTGGTGATTTTTGTTCTTGTATATGTTGATGATATTCTAATCACAGACTCAAGTGATGAGTATATAAAGAAGTTAGTAGTTGATTTGAATGAAGAATTTGCTCTTAAAGATCTTGGACAGTTGAAGTATTTTTTTAGGGCTGGAAGTACAGAGGTCAAATAGAGGTTTGCATATGAGCCAAACAAAATATGCTACTGATTTGTTAATTAAGACAAATATGCAGAATGCAAACTCTTGTCCTACACCTATGGTTCTAGGAAATAAGTTGTTTGTGGGAGATAGTGAGAGGTTTGATAATCCAACATTATATAGAAGTGTAATTGGAGTTTTACAGTATCTAACACTGACTAGGCCTGATATAGCATATACTGTGAATAAACTCAGTCAATTTCTTAAGGATCCTACTCATTTACAGTGGCAAGCAGTTAAAAGGGTTCTTAGATATATTAAAGCAACTTTAACATCAGGCCTTTGGTTCACATCAGTTGTTGTGTTGAGTCTGGAAGCTTATTCAGATGCTGATTGGGTTGGAAATGTAGGAGACAGGAAATCAACTAATGGTTATTGTGTTTATCTAGGTGGGAATTTAATTCAGTGGAGTTCCAGGAAGCAAAAAATAGTGGCATTATCATCAACAGAATCAGAATACAGGGCATTAAGTCAAGCTGCAACACAGTTAGCTTGGCTGAAGAGTTTGTTTACAGAGTTGAAATTGTCAGTGTTTGGAACCACAGTTATTTGGTGTGATAGCATGAGTGCTGGATCATTGGCTGCTAATGCAATTTTTCATGGGAGGACAAAACATATAGAACTGGATGTTCATTATGTTAGGGAGCTGGTTGCTACTAAAATCATTCAGGTTCAGTATGTTCCAATAGACTATCAAATAGCTGATGTGTTAACAAAGTCCATTGCAGGTTCAAGATTTGTAAGTTTAAGAGCAAAGCTGAGAGTTATTGAAAAACCAGTTGATGCAGTAGTTAAAGAAAAGTCTGAGGAGAATTCTGATAAAGTGCAAATGTCAGACACAACTAAGTGTTGTTTGAGGGAGGATCAATGTAGTTCTTCCATCAAGACTTGCAATGATATTACAAAGACTTGAAGGAGGATGTGAAGAAACTAATATTGATCCTTGGATTAATGTTAGGTTCTGCTGTGTTTTTTTTTTTAAAGGAGTTGCTAACGGTTTTGTTTGTAATTGTTAACGGCAGGCATGTTTTGCGAAGATGAAGAATAGACAATAAGCAGAAATTAATAATGTGGTGCGTTTTGTAGCCAAGATAAATATAAGGAGCTGAACTGTATTTTGGTAAAGTGTTTTTTTTTCTCTTCCTTGTTGCTGCTTGTGCAAAGAAGAAGTTTCCAGTTTCCAGCAACACCAGTACAGTGTTTGTTCATGCCTCGCAAATGCGCGGAAAGTTCTCGTCAAGATATTTTTTTTTCTGTTTTGATTTTTTTTGTTTAACTGTATTTGTAATTTTTCCAGCTGGCAGTCTCTTGAAATGTATATAAACCCTAACTGAGTTTGAAATAAAAGATTTGAGGTATATTTAGAAATTTTTATGTGGTTTCTAGTTTCTTCTAGTCTCTTCTCAAAACACGACGACTTTTATAATTTTTCAGACAATACTCAAACCGACGCTCACAAACAGCAAGGGCAATATTTCCAGGTAAATGTACTAAAACAAACCAGCAGACATTCCAAATATTTCATATCCTAAATCCAGATCTTGCTAAATTAAATTCACACATGCAACTTCATCACAAGCAATAACAACAAGAAATCGGAATAAGCTCCAAAAGAAAAAAAGCAAAATATCAGTTGAAGAATTCCACCATAGTGCAATAAACTCAACAGAATATTTCGCATCAGGCAATTACAACATAACCCTCCCCTCACAAGAATGTTGCAAATATTACAAAATCATCCGCCGCCAAAAGCATGTATGCTTATATAATCGTAAAATGATATAAGCAAAATACATAGGGTCCAAAAATGGGGAAAGGAACAAAAATGAAACCTCGGAACTTACAAAAAAGAGAAAAATGAATAGAAGAATATGATAGATGGGTTTCATTGCACATTGAATCCATCGTGTTCTGAAACTAGGGCAACCCGTAAAAGCCCAATATTCTTGAACTTAATCCTATGTACACAAAACACCCTCTCCCTCTCCCTCTCCCAATGATGTTAAGTAATAATCTGAGACCACAAAATGCTGGAAGCATGTAGTTAGTGGGGCCTTTGCCACTAAAAAAGCAGTGGATATAATGAGTATTTCTTTCAGCCATCTAAAAATATTTGTGACCTGAAGAACCAGACTGCTGTGGTGGTGCAGGCGGCAACCGATTGGGAGTACGACGACTGCTTGAGTTTGAACCAGAGTTAACATCACCATTCTCAACTGGTGAACTGTAACGCCGATTCAGACCATTAGATGCTGATTGTAAGTGCCTACCAAAGGAACCACCTGAAGGTCCATTGGCAGCAATATCAAATGCAGATCTCCAGTCATCACCTGAAGCAGAACTTGTTCTTGGGCTGCTTTCTGCAAATTAGATAAACCCAGAGATCATAATGTCAAGAACTGAAGTTTTGATCAAAGTGCAGAAAAGCTATGAATATATATTGCATTTATAATGACAACATTTTCCCCATATGGGGATACCACACTCCTGAAAAAGAAAAAAGAATGAATTTAAGCATAATTCAATCCCTAAAAATGTCACAGGAGCATACCACACTTCCAAAAAAAAAAGAATGATTTCAAGCAAAATTCTCCCTCAGAAAAGACCAAAGGAATTTAACTAGCTAGTGCCACACTTTTATCATGACATAATAGCGATGGAATCTCATAGAAACCATTCACTTCATGACAAATCAGTATTAATCTTCCTTTCTTTCTTTTTTTCCCTTAATTTTCTTTACGAAAGAAAATGTGTATAGACAGGAAAGCCAGCGTAATCCTCACATACCTAATACACTATCACCATTTGACCAGCTAGAGGCAGCAGCTTCCCCGTTGTCATGAATGCTAAGTTGGCGTGTTAATTTAGAAAGAAGCAATGATTGTTTCTGATAGCGTTCCCTTCGACGTTTCACATTCTGGTCTTCCTGAAGCAACTGTGCAATCCTTGCTGTGCTTTGTGCACTACCAGGTAAAATTAAAAGGAAAAAAGAAAAGAAAAGAAACATAAATTCTCTTTGCAAGACAAAAATATTAATTCTTTTATATGTTAAATATTTTAAGCCCATATAATAAACAAAAATGATGGAGACTCAGAACTGGCAGGGGAAAAAGAAGACAGCCAGTCACTGGCTTAGGCTAAACAGTCATAACATAAATTTCTATAAAGAAAGCATGACAAATTGAGAAAGACTTCAACCTGACAGAGCTATATAACTGATTTAGCATATCTTCCTTTGCTTTCTCAACTTGGCAAAGAACAACAGCCTGCTCAACCGATCAAATATTAAAACATACAATAAAAAGCCAATTATGAGGATAAAAAATTGCAAAGTTGAATAATCAAGCTAACCTTGGGCACATTAGCAGCCAAACTATTCAAAACTGCTTCAACATAACCACGTACTTCTTGAGACATCCATCGAAGTTCTTCTTCAGGGTCAGCTGGTCTTCTGGCTACAGCATCCTGCATAACACCACCACAACAATTATAGCTTGTTAGGAACCCAGCAAGCTCTACAAACTAATTGGACCAATCAACCAATATGATGGTCAACAAGGAAAGTAAAATAAATTGTATTTGACAATCACAAAACATTCCCTGCCTGAATACAATAATACCCCAGCAAAGGACCCTACTCTTGTCTAGTATTTGAGAGGCTAGACTCCCTCCACTTCCACTAGCTTTTGAGAGGTCAGCTCTCTCTTTCAATCAGGCAAAGACTACCCAAGCAAAACACAATTTCTCCCCTCTTTTCTCCTTCCCTTCCCTTTTACGCCTGCTCATTCCATAACTGTCCATGCATGTTTTCGCCATGTTACATGTTTCCCTGTCTACTTCTTCAATTCCACTGTTATTCTTTCCATGTTTTCATAATCACCTATAACTGCTCATGCTTTCATAACAGCCCTGTTGTGCCACTCGTGCTCCATATTCTGTTGCACGTCACCTAAATCCTTTTCTCTAACATATCTCAAAGTCCTACCACATTTTCCATGTGCATGCTAAAGAAATCCAAGTGGAAGAATAATATAAAACAACATGAAGGTATATATTTAATGTCGAGCAAAAGAGTGTAAACTCACAAGAGAACCGTCAGAAAGACTATGTCGCAACAAAGGAACTCCTTCAATGGATGCATCTATTACTTGTCCTCCCCTATATTGAATAACTTTTCTTATCTTGTTTATCCATTCAACTTTATCAGCCATACTTTCTGCCTTCAACACAACAGCACTGTGCGCTGCAAGATAAATAAAGTTTGATTCCAAAGTCAGCTGACAAAAACAGGAAGGGATTGAATCCACTGCCGTACTATTTTATATTAGGAAGGGTACCTTTTAAAACAGTTTTATATTGAACCTTGCTAGTTAACTTGAAGACTAAACTGGCTGCTTTCCCCGAATCTGGTCCATTAGCCTTTTTATCTTTTGAACTTTTAGGAGGTTCCTCCTCACCTAAAGCCTCTTCAATATTACATTCCTGCACAGTTAGACACACAGCTGTTGGCAAGAAAATGTACAGTCAACTAGCGTTCAATGAAATAGAAGCTAGCTTCAAAAATACTGCTTTGCGGCAACCAAAATACAGGCTTCGTGAAATTTCAAGTGTAACCTTCCTATGCCATATAACATTTAAATACAGATTAGTACCAGCATCACCTGACAGTGTTGTGCACACAACCCCACATGGATCAAAAGGAAATTTAAATTGGTATGGTAAACATTTTCAGAACAAGAAGTAAAAAAAGCACATAGATACTGTTAGTGTTACACCAATTGATGATTTTTGACATCAATATATATGCATTCATGCCATAGATCAAGGTTGATCATACTGAGATACATACATGACACATGATCTTTATATCCATTCCAATCCTCTGACCTTTCACTATGTACACTAAATTTGTCACTATTCAATTTTAAGAGAATTCGAAATGTGATAACATTATTAACAATAGCAAGAAAAAGCTATTCCATATCCCTGAAAGGTGCCTTCTACTATTTCACTGCCATAATTTCTGCTACAGTATCAAAATACTTTAAGTCAATGTGGCATTATTCCTGTAGGATAGGATAGGTTTGGACTGATTTCAGTCCAAAATCCTATCCAAGAACAATGAAATAGACCCTTAGAGGTGTTTGGTTTAGAGTAATATTTAATTATCTTGGTTATCTATCTTTTAATATTAGTATTATCTTGTTTCATTCGGCAGGTAATAAAAAATTTTGGAAACCTTTTATTATGAAAATTAGCAAAGTGACATGACAAGTAATATAATGGATAATTTTGATTACCACATCTACCTTAGGCATTATTAACTTAATTTTATTACAAATTTATCCTAACTTATTAAATTTTTAGAACATTACTACCTCATTTTCAATTAACATAATAAACAATCTAACAACCAAATTTAATTAATTTCATCATTTGACAATACGATACATTAAAAAAATTTAATTAATAAATTTTATTATTTAACATGAAAAAATTGTAATACATTCTTAACAGAATATTTTACAACACATACGCACAAAAAAAATAATAATAATAACCTAAGATATGTTAATTTAACTTAACACAATACTAATTTATAACTAATAATCTATTAATAATATTTAAGTAATATAGTATCTCAGTATTGTTTAATTACTATAAACCAAATGCAATAATTATTTATCCAAGTCAATGTTACCAATTATAATATTAATTTATACATCTTTTAGGTATTTTATCTTGAAGAAATCTTTCATTTTTAGTAATAAAATATTATGCAAACCAAACGCACTCTTAGTACAAGCTTATTTAGTTTCCCTGCTACATTATTTTCAAAATCTAATTAACTAATTTAAATTATATAAATAATTCAAATTAAAATAAATAATTATAAAAAATAAAAATTTAACATTACTTATATTAGGGAATAGGAAATAATATACATAGATTTCACAAATATTTTATATAATATAACTATATATTAAAAAATTATTTTTTATTAATATTTATATATTTATATTTATTTCAGAATAAATTATCAGAGTTTAAATTTTTTTATTAAATATAATTTAATTATATTATATGCAATCTAATCCACTGTCACATAGAACATAGTAATAAACCTAACCATCCTGTCCAATCCACCAAAGTCTGGAAAAAATAGTATATCTGATATGGTATGTTAAATGCACCCTGAAGATCCAACATGGTAATAAAACTCAAAATGATGAAAAAGGTTACAGCATGTTTATAATGGAAAAAATAATCTTAGATTAAAATTGTATAAATAAAACGATAGTAAGCATACCTCCAAAGTGATGACACCACGAAAATGTCTTTCCTCCTGCTTCTTGGTGTAACCAAGCTGTGGAAGAAAGGATAGTAGAAACTAATCATACTAAGCAAACAAGTTTTCAACTTGCAGCATAGACTATACATTCAAGCATCTTGAACTTCTTATGTGGAAGATATAATAAATAATGGAATGGTCACTTTCCACATCTCATAAAATCCCTAAGCATTTAACATATTTTACATATGTTGCACCAATTTGAAGAAAGCTTTAAGATGCAAGTTCAAAGAAAACAAAAGACATAAATAACCAGCCAAAAGATGACACGGAAATTAAATATGTTTTGCTCGAAGAGACTAAGATTTGTGGAAAATCATGATAGAATACAATAAAAGTTCACACATCTGAAGAACACCATCTCTAAAATGTAAAGCTTGGATATTGCAATAAAACTGCTGCAGTATGTTACTTACAAACCTTTCCTGTCTTCTCATTCAGAACAAACCATCGCTTGCTCCATCCATTCGTTTTTGCACTTTTCTTCAATAAAAAACCTAAACATTCAAAGACTTACAAACTTCCACACAAAAAAAAAAAAAAAAGGAAAGATCTCTTCAGGCTATCCAATTTCAGGCCAGTGATTATCAGCCTTATTCTGTAAAAATTTGGAGGAGGAAAAAGAATATTAATACATGCAAGGCTTTTAAAGACATCCAAAAATCTTGACAGAAAGATATACAAAGTTCAATATTGATCAAGGGCCATTTAACCATTTAATAGCATGTAGTCTTGGGCAAAGTTAAGACCTGCATGCATGTCACCCGCAGGAGCAAAAATCTGGGAGCACAGGTGGCACAAGCACAGAGCAAACACAGATATCACAGACACACAAGGGAGAGCAAGACCACATGAAGGTGACAACTAAAATGGCAAAAGTTGAACGCAGAAGTTAGAGAATGAGCTGAAATAAAGGCGGATGATGAAATGGGTTGGAGAAAGGATGAATTAGAGGAAACAGTGGGAAGCACATTGCAAGCCTCTCGAATGCCAAGATTAGTTTTGGTTTCCTTTTCCTTGTTTTAAGGAGATGATGATGTAAATGGCTAACTGTTTTATGTAAGTACATCCTTTAATTAATACATACAACACCAATTTTATTCATTTCACTTTCATTTTATTTGATTTACATTGAGTGAGGATTGCTAAGCTGTTGGATTCCTCATGGGCAACAAACACAGATTTGCATCCCATAAGCAGTCACTTTATGCAAAATGGTTAAAAGTTAACATCTTCAGATCTATTATGCAGGCTATTTCACACAAACCTGCTGTTATTTCTCCTTCTGGACCAGCAGTCTTTAAAGCAGAAGAATCGTTTGCTTCTTTCTCTGCTTGACCAGATTTCTCCTTAATTGATTTTAAACTTCCACCACTTTGTTGAACACCTGTTTGAGGACTAGTTGCCTAAAAGGAAGATGGACAGATAAATAGTAAGCAAGGATTGACACTGTATTAAGAATCACGAATAAGCATCTCCACAATGCGTTCATCTTTCTAAAGTCAGATTGGATTATATCACATAAAGGACCTCCTACCCTGTTAAGGATTGCTTGCTCTGCGTCATGCCCTTTCTTCGAAGATCGGTTCTTCACCTCCTCCTCTCGGCGCTGTCTTTCCATCCTGATAAAAATATAGAGATTTTAAAAAAGATGCAGTGAGGGGAAAATAACCTTGCAAAGAAACAACGCTGTTGAAAAATCATTAAAACCACAAGCTAAAGTCAATAGGAATTGGCCAACTATGGTTATTATACACTAACAGATCACCATACATCCAAAGGAAAATTTAATTAATGGACTTGTCACATAGATCCCCAAAAGAACAATATTTGGAACAAACACAAGACCAACTTGTAATCTAATATATAAAGGGAAGATTTAAGTACAAAAGCTCCTGGCCAACCCAGCTTTGATATCATAGAGAGGAACTTAGAACCAAAATTAGAACCAAAATTTTTAACCTAAAATGAAAGAATCTAAACAATAGCAACTTGGCAAGAACCCATGATGATTATTGCATACAATATAACAGCCAAACATATTTTGAGAATACCTCCTCTGCACCAGACGGATAAAGTGTTGGGGAGGGACAAAGGCTCGCTCCATGTTAACAAGTGCAACCACCATCTTCTTAGCTTCATTTCTAAACTCATCTAGTGCAGCACTTGCAATGGCAACAACCTTGTGAAAAGTCAAAATCATTAAACTATTAGAGAAGGAAAAGAAGCTTTCAACCATGCATGGTTCAAGATGAATAGCCATACCTCTCTCTTGAAAGAAGGGTATCTGCCAAGGCCTGGAGTAGCATTTGCGGAAGCAGAAACAATATCAACCAAGACTCGGTGTACCTGTTTTTCACAAGTAACAACAGAAACATGAACAAGTTACGATTCTCACTGACATCCCATTAGAAAATAGCATAGAAAGCAGTACATGTACACATAAAATTTAATATTGACTTCAAAACAATGAAGTTAGCAAACCCCATTACAGCCAGACAAATCTTATTGAACAGGGACACACCAGTAAGCATGTGACGTTGAAATAACAATGTAAAAGAGAAGGTAAATTGTAAAACATGAACGACAATACAACTTGAAAGTCCATTATAGGCATCCAACAAGAAGCATAATACTTATGATAGAGTACAGAGATGCCATCAGCAGGTCAGAAGCTAAGAAGTAAAATTATGGTAAGGCATGAACATCCAGCACCTAAAAAGGGATAAGAGTTACAACTGTGGGAGCATTCAAAATGCACTTTGAAGGACAAGGTTCGATTACCTCTTCAACACAAAGACATGATGGCTCTTTTGCAAACTCCAGGACACCTTTTATCAAAGATCTCAAACCTTTCTCAGGAGATATTAGATATGGCTGATAACCATCTGCTTCTAGCACAATCTGATAGAAACGAACATAAGGTTAATAACTGGTATACCCTGAAAAAATTACACTATTATAACACAAGAAAGAATTGTATAAGCAGCAAAATACCCTCTTGACATTATTGATGTCGAAATGGCGGTCCAAAGGAAGCTGCTTGATCCTGTTTGGAAAAGTCCCCTCAAAACTTGCAACAATTTTCCAACCCGAACCCTGGAACCAAAAAAACTGCTATTACAACTTATATTTCTGAATATAGGAATTTCATACATCTAACCAGCGAGTCATTCAATTATACGTGCTCTAAAACATATAAGGACAAAGGAACATAATTACAAGCATTGAAGTCCCACTTACAACTACTTTTGTTGAAAATATCTAAATCATATAAAACACTTCCTAATGAGAGGAAAAACGACTGCTTCAGAGAATAATGTAATATCTGTAAAAACAAGCAGTAATTTTCTTTTTAATATTTTGATATAAAGCAACGACATTTGGTTAGCAAAAGAAATAAGAAAAATAACATATATATGAAATAGCCATTCACAAGAATTAAAAGAAAAAACTCGTAAATACCTAATACCTATGTACCAAAACTGAAATATCAAAAGAGAAAAGGAGCAACAATAAACACCTTCTCTGGAACAGAGAAGGACTGGTTTGAAAAATCCTTATTTATACAATCACCCTAACCCTGCCAGCTGCATATCCAGTAGAAAAAAGAGCTTTGACTATTAGCAATCATTAAGAAGCTTCTCACTGAAAATAAATGAGCAAGTGACTTCATTGAAAAAGGCATTTGATAGCACTTTCCTAATATTAAGTCATTTTTCCCACAATTTCTTTATTTATTTTACTAAAAGAATTAGAAAATTATGATATATGCATGGACTGAACAGGAATTTAAAATATATAAATACACACACACAAGAAAACTATAAGGAACACCATATAATGCTTGGAAAGTTTCAAAAACAGATATAACTCACCTCACCAGTTGTAATGTGTTGAAGAAACCTATCTTCAAATTCACGGCAAAGCTCCAAAGCTATAGCTCTTGTGCCCTCAGCACTCTGGACCATCTGCTCACCAAGCCGAACTAATTCATCCTGTACTATTTGAGACTTCCCTTGTAAACTGCAAAGATGGAAGGAATAAAGGCGTTAACAACCAGGGTAACTGATGATATACATTTGGCAAAAGGAAGAGAGATATGCATTCAGTCCTAAGCTGAGTAACAATTATATATATTATGACATTATGCTTAATTGTGTATGGTCATTGAACTGCAACTATTAACTTCAGATTATTCTACAGGATTAAGAATATAAACAGCAATCAGGAGCACAATTGTCAAACTTCACCAAGACAGGCCAAAGTCTAACAATTCATTGGGACTTCAGCTATAGTTCACTCAGGAGATTTAATTGGCAAATAAAATGTAAAGAAATAACTTCTGATAAAATATTATGATTACAATGCAAGATCCTAAAATTTCAGCAAAAACAAGAAGATGCAGGATATCATTTTCAAGAAAACTTAAGGCACCATATATTTTGAGTTACAAAAGAAGGAAAATGCTATTAGAGATAAACTAATTATTTCATAAAATTTAATCAGTCATGCAGAAAGTGGTAAAACATTTACCCAGAGAGGAGGTTTGGAACCCGGATTTTCATATGCTTGCGGATCTGCTGTGCCAGAGCATCCACCAAAGCTATTCTGCCTAACTTACTCTGAGGGGCTCCAGTCAATATGGATTTGAGACTTTCACTCTCTGCCTTCCATGCGGTTTCTAAAGAGCTCTCTGGTCCAGACTGAGCAGAAGCAATAGATACTGACTGACCAATTAAGGCAACCCATTGGATATCAGCTGTTTTTGGTGGACCTTGGTTTAAAAGGAGAGCCTCAACAGCAGCAAGAGCTTTCGGGTCTGCAGAAGCTTGATCTATTTTACTTATCACACCAATGGTTCTGGTTCCTACCATTAACATAACAATCTAAAATTTACTTAACAAATAAATAAGAGCCAATGTAAAAACAGGAGACAAAGAGGTGGGAAACAGGGAAGGGAATCAACGTGCCTACAGTTTCAAAGGGTACTGTTTGACATGCACAAGGGGATAGAAGTTCATGAAACTAAAACTAGGATATCAGGGAGAAAAAATTCAACATTTATCCTAGAGAACATTTTAAAATGATATAAGAGGTTACAGCCATTTACCCTCTCCATCATACTCCTTGGCAACTCTGAGAGCTCGATATGAAGAAATTTCAGGTGCTTGGACGGCAGGAATAATAACTAATAAAATTGCATCATTGCGCTCAGTATAGTTGCTAACCTATGCAAGCCAGATCAACAAAAATAAACCCTAGTAAATATCATTTATTCACCATATTAAATAAAAGAAAACAAGCAACATATGTTTCCTTCATTGACATAAATGCAAAGGAGCATCTTCAAAACAACAATGACTACTGGGCCAGATAATAGTGCAGGTATGATCTAAGACCATTAACAAACACACACCATTGACTCGTCCATAATCCGTTGATCCAGTCCAGGTAAGTCGATTAACTTCAAGGGAGGTGCTGCAAAAGTCACATTAGACAAAAACATGAGACATCGAAACCAAAATGTAATGAGGAATTAATCTACTAATATGCAGAAAACCACAGCATAGACTGAATCACAACTACAAAAACACAACGGTTTCACCAAATAGGACTCAAAATATGCAAACTCTAAAATTCAATTACCAAATTTATAGATGATTTTACCTTCATTACTGTAACAGTTCATCCCTAACAATGATTCTATAAATAAGTGATACACATAAATGCTCAATCATCAAACAACCACAACTTTTATACGAAATATAGTTCACATATATACTGACATAAAATAAATCAGAAGTCATTTAATAGCCCATATCAGCAATCAACTAAAAACAATAAATTCAAGAGAAGATATTTCAGAAATTTCAAAAATTATCTAGTTTGGTTATTCACAAGAACATTCTAAAAGATTGTTTTACCTTTTAGCAGTGCAATTCTGAGGTTGTGGAAGTTAGATATCATACAAGATGAGAAAGAAAGATGGAGGAAGGTCGGATGACTAATGGAACTGAAAGCTGAAGCAATGATGGAGAACAAATTTGTCTGCACTATAAAAGTAAGGAAGAATCCAATCATGACCGTAAACACAAGTCACAGGATGTCCTATTAGTGGATGAAGACATATCAAATGACAATGCCATCTTGATCATGTATGAAGAGTGACGAGAGAAAAGGAAACAGATCCGAGCAAGATAGTAGATTTTGGTGATAGATCGGCTAGTTCTAACTAAACTATTAAGTTGACAATGGACCAAGAATGCATTTGTTCACTTGGTGATCTGATTTAGTTGGCAATGAAGAACAAACGGGCAATGGATCAAGAAAAAATGTAAAACAAAAAAAAAAAAAAAAAAAGAGAGAGAGGAAGTACAGGGTTGATTTTTTTATCACCAGTGGCAATGGGAAATATAGCAAAATAGGAAGGTTTTTTTCAAATTGGATAGAAAGATACGTAAATATAAAAAAAAAAATTCAGGCTGGTTTGGTCAAAAATAAAGAGAAAAACTAAGATTTCCAATTTTCCCCGCCTTGAGGACAAGGTGGGTTTCAAATGGGCAAGTAATTTTAGGATTAGACAAATAGTTACAATGATGATGTAACAATTAATAATATAAATTTAATTTGGGCAGTATATTTGATTTTACTAAGTTGATATATTTGATAAAATTAGGATAAATGTTTTTTTTATTAAGATGTTATAATTGATTTGATTTTGATAATATATGGATTTGAAATTTTAAATATTGGAAGAATATATATGAGTAGTTGGAATGAGGAGAGTAGGAGAAGATTATTGTTATTTGGGGTTTTTTGGACAGCACTTGGTTGATTAGGACAGCACCTCCATTTGCCTTGGAAGGAGCTGGCACCTCTTGTTGCCAACACTATTTTCTTTCGATATTAATAATATCTAAACTAGGTCCTTAATACAAATCTTGTACTTATTGCGATTCTTTAGAAATTTAGTGGGGCCTCAGTCACTCATTTCCTTTGCACTCAAAATATTACCCATCTATTTATCATTATCCTTTAATTTAAATGTTCATTAATGCTTCCAGAACATTACAAGTTTTAACAAGACATTGAGACTAACTATTCAAAATAGTAACACAAAAATAATTGTGGCAACTATTATTTAGAAATTGTGAAGCCTTACACAAGTTCATAGCACACACATTATAGGAAACTAGAAACACTTGCCTGTACTTGTGCATAGCTTCAAATATATTTCATCACGACCCTTGCCGGAGGCACTCTTACTAAGCCTATCCTGTAAAGAATGTCGTAAAGCACCTACAAAACAACGATGGGCAGATATATCATAAAATAATGTCTAAAATGAGCCTACACAAGCATTCCCCTAGTATTTCTAGGTTCTAACCAAATCACTAACCTCTTCTTCAAGTTCTTCAAGTTCATTGCCTTAGGGATCAACTGCACCAGTAAAATTTTGGTCTCACACATTTCAACATCTTTATTTCTTAAGACTAAAAAATTCAAAAAGAACCTTTACATAAAATTTAATGTCAACTTTCTTGACACATGTTGGAGTGATGGTAAGAACATACAGTTAACACCACAAAAAAGGCTAGTCCCACTTATAAAACCATAGAAAGCAGGAGTTATTATGAGAAAACTCAGGGCTGATGTCTGATACTAGATCTTAAACCATACACACCGAAAATAAACTTCAGAAAATTATATAAACAAATAGGCTAAGTTCTAACTAGGAAGACCTATCAAGTTGAGTCACTAACTTGCAGAAACCTGTTGCGACTTATTATCAATTTGCAAGATAATTGATTTGCTGCTCAAAGAACCATCCTTTTGTAAATCAATGCTTATTGGAGCTCGAGTAGCACCATTTTCGCCAGTTGGCTGGACAGAGAAAACAGAATTAAAGACAAAGCCACCACATTTCATAACCCCCAAAATAATAATGGTAGAAAACCAGACCAATCCAACTTACCAGAACTGGATGCCCAATTAAACTGTTCAAAACGGCAGATTTGCCAGCACCCTACCCAACATATCAAATAAATAAATAAATAAACAGAAGTCAGAGAAACAAACAAAACAAAGCATAACTCAAACACAGACATTCAACAAACATAAGGTAAAGATCTAAATTTCATGATCCTCTTTGATCACAGATTGCAGCAATACCATGCAGTCTTAAGGTAAACAGACTTAATTAAATTCAAAATAAAAAATCACTACTTGATGTCGTAGCTTTCCAGCCAACAGGACCAACCCCAATTTGTAACTTCGAAATACAATGTAAGGCTTACCATGTGACCAGTTACGGGTATCAGCATCCTTACTGGCCCTCCCTATTCATTTTACTGACAGGCACATTATATCATTAAGAGTTACTGAGATGTCGTTAATGTTAGCTCCTGGTAACTTAGCATAAAACTGGAACTTCACACAATCAAGTTCGAATTCAAATCTTACTCGACAATAGTACCGTTACCAGCCCCTACATATTTGTTTTCTAGAACTTTCTGGAATCAAAGTTACCAGAGGTTCCAAGAAAGTGACCACCTCGTGTAACTCAGCTAAAAGCCCCGAAACTTCACGGAATCAAATTCGAACTCAAACCTTACTTGATCCAATAAAAAACAAACAACTAAGCGAAAGATCTATCAATTCTCAATCAAATAACGTAAAATCTTCAACTTACAACATTTCCAAGCGCCACAACGTTGAGAAAAGTCGAACTCCGACGAGAATTCGAGCTCGGACTCTCGTCAACGTCTTCGTCAGCAAGTAGCGCCGCCGCTTGCCGCATCGACTCGGCAAGCTGAGCCAACTCCTCGATCGCCTCCATCGAATCTAACGGCTACTAGTAACGGCGAAAGAAATCGATGGGGATCAGACCAGAAACAGCAAGATCTGAAAGCGAAGCGAGGCTTGAGTGAGAAACCAATGGACAGAGAGATTTAGAGAAAGTAAAACGACGTCGGAGAAGGAACCACAAACAAAATAAGGATGCTCTTCCGTTCGCTCTGTTTGGTTCGATATTTTTTTTCTTTCGCTTTCTCTTTCTCTTTCTCTCACTAGAAGGCTTGATTTTGAAACGAAAGTGGAAAAGTAATTTTCAATTTTCTGTTTCTGTTTCTGTTTCTCTCTCTTGAAGTTTAAGTATTTGTCGAGTCCTGCCAATTTGAATCTTGTTTTTTAAGAGGCCAATCCACCCAAAGTTTTGGCTAAAGATATCGTTCACGCTAACTTTCTAAATTCAAATATTCAACTATAATCTATTTTTTTATTTAAAATTATAAACATTTTTATAAAATTATTAAAAAACCTTCATAAATATAAAATAATAAAATATTTAAAAATTAAAAAAAATCACTACTATTGATAACATCGATGATGATGATGGATACTAAAATTTGAATTAAATAATCAAAAATTGATGTTTAATTCATAAGACTATTAAATCTATTATCTTTTTTGAAAAAAGAATAATCAAACTATTGTCTTCTTTGAAAAAAGAGACAACCAAGTAGTTATATTCGATTATTTGATTTAATCTTTGACAATCATTGCCATTAATGACATTGTAGGCGGTGATAACCATTTTTTTAAATTTATTTTTTAAAATTTTTAAATATTTGTATAATTTATTTTATTATTATTTGAATATTATATAAATATTTTTATAAATTTAATTTTTTAAATTATTATTTTTTAAATTTTTATAAAAAATAAAAAATTTATTTTTAATTATTAATATTTAATTGTTAACTTTTAGTATATATAAAATTTTAAAAAATTGTTTAGTGAACATTTGTGTTTAATGCAACCTACGGGACCATTAAGTTTGGGGGTCGGGTTTAATCATTTTTAAGGTTTCAGGGTGCATGACAAAGTCCTCCTTAACGTTTAGTAGAATTACCTAAGAAGCCACTCATTTCATAAAGTAACAAAAGTCTGCGTGTTTTAACAAATATGTATGAGAATTGAGAAATAAATTCTGATAGCATAGTTTTTGTACGTACGATTTTACTCTATTGGGATCATACTAATAAAAAATCTAACATATTTCATGTATATAATATATTTTTTAAAATAATAATATGATTTTAATATGTGTCCTTATACCCTGAAAGACTATAATCATACAAAAAAAAATCGTTTGCTCTATTTATGTCTATTTATAATGTGTGCCTTTATATAACAATTGCTTTTAAATTCGTGAATTTTTTGTCTTAATCAAGAAAGTGTGTTACGCGCAAAGGTAACATAATACTTGCGAACAAAATTGAGGCCAAACGACTAATTCTCACCCAAGGTTTATTTAAATGATAAAGTCTCATATATGAAGTTTTAAAAAGTTAAATATTTACTTTTATTATTTGAAAAGACTAAAATATCTTTCATATAAATAAATAATATTAATATTAAAATAAAATTTAATATAAATAATATTAAAATAATAAAAAATTTTAATAAATTAATAAAAATTTTAAAAATAAAATAAAAATTTTAAAAACAATCATCGCTATTAATAGTGTTGCTGACGGCAGTAGTCATCATTGACATAATTAAATGGTAAAAACGATCACCTGGTTCTATTAGTTATCAGATTTGACCATCTTGATGGTAGAGATGGCCAAATCTGACTGCTAAAAATTGATGAAGACGGTCAGATTTGGCCTCCTCTACCATCGAAGAATGTCAGAAACATTTAAAATATTCGAAAATGAAGAAAAACAACTATCGAAGTGGTTAGATTCGGCCGCCAATAAAATTAAATAGTCAAAAATGACCACCAAATTATATTAACGATAACTACCACCGTCGACGACGCTTCCAGCGGTGGTGGCTACTATTTTAAAATTTTATTTTATTTTTATTAAGTTTTTAAATAATTTATTAATTTTTTATTATTATTTTATATTTTAATTATTCGTATAAATTTTATTTTTTAATTTTTATTCAAAAAAATGAAAAAATCCCTCTAATTTTGATCAATAGCTAGGTAATTAACTTTTTAAAATTTTATGGGTTGGCTGCATTTAAGGAAACATTGGGTGGGACAATGGTTTGGCCAAAAATTAATTATTGAAGACTTGGGAAATTTTGTTACTTTCTACGTTGGTTGGTTCGAATATTTTAAATAATTCAATGTTGAGTTTCCTAATGGTTCAAGCTTTATGTGCTCTGGCCGGTGCCTTCTAATTCTACTAATTTTCTTTTCTTTTTCTGAAACAATCTCGTCAATTCAATAACATTTATTAAAGAAAAATAACTTAATTTAGCCAAAATTTAAAATTAAAAAACAAAAATATCTAAAAATTTTTTGCTTTTACAAATCTATCCAATTTTCATGTGTGGCAAGATATGTACACGACGCACGGCATGCGTAGTTGTGAGACGAAAGATTAATTGGTAGTTTGCATGTCAGCAATACTTGCGGTTATCAAAAACACGTGTGATCAAGTTAATAGATATTTTTCTATATTGCGATAATTTGAATGCGATCAGTGGTGACTTATGGTGGTTTGTTGCTAGTTGAGGTGAGTTAGAGGTAAAATCACATAAAATGAAACGTAGAAAACAAGTTATAGGGATTTGGGCATGCAAAAGTGAAAATCCCAACTGAAGAAGGTGCAATACCTGTATTTGAAACAAGTACACATGATTTGGTTGCCTGCACATAAAAACGCATGGTGATACAAGGTTTAAATTTTTAAAGTTGAAAAAGTTGTGTACTAATTTCGACAAAACTTTTGAGGTGATTTTGATAATTTTCTACTACTATAGGAGCCTTTTGGTTATGGGTTTAGTGAAAATGGCCATAAAAATGGTTAAAATACCAAATTTACCCTTATCATCTTCCTTCTTCCTATGTAAAGGCTTCATCACTACATCATTTCTTCCTATATTTATCTCTTAAATTTTGTTGATATTTATTATATCACAGATTTGACAACAAAATTCATTCTAGGTTTTTTTGTTTAATTTCAGTAGGCCAAATGACTAATTCCCACCCATAGTTTGAGGCAGGGACAAACTCCCACCCTCCAAGTTTCAAAAGTCCAATCTCTCACCCCTAAAAATAATTTAATATTAAATAAAATAGAAAACAATAGTACTTCAGGGGTAATATTATCATTTTAGAATTACAATTTTATAAAAATATAAA
>JAJEJH010001492.1:0-24846 GCA_026122585.1 Anacardium occidentale | reverse complement strand
CAGAAAGTAGGTGCGTCGGATAACACACCCGTAGGGCTGCAAAATCAAGTGCACAAGATGACATATAGCTTGAAAAATGGGTTAACATGTGGGATTACACACTGTTGGATATCTATAAGGGGTTATGTTGAATTTAGGAAGCAACTGTGATAGCAAGTTAGTTAAGCAGTTATACTATAGCGGTTATACTGGTCTAGATTAGACAGTTATTTGGACAAAGGGATTTGGGATTGTCTTAGGTAGTTGGGAATGTTAACTGTCATGTTTGAATATTTGAATTCAAACATACAATTGTCTTTAACTGATTTGTGACTATTGTGACCATGTATAAGTGTGTGCTGGGGCATACATCAGTGTACAAGTGTGTGTAAGACAATAGTCGGCGTGTCAATGTGTAATTGACAATGTGCGTAGTGTGTAGAAAGCATGCATCAGAATATGCGGGTTGTAATTTGTATTTCCTTTGTTTAAAACCAATAAAGGTTGGATTTTACAATTTGGGTTATATTTACTTGATGTTCTACCATTTAACTTACCAAATTTACACAAGAGTTGTCATGCCAAAATATCAGTTTGTTAGAAGAGCACTATTCATTGTTCGGGTATTGCAGAATTGCTAAACCAAGTGTGGACTTGGCTGCAACAAGGGCCTAGTGCCTTAGACAAATTCTACCTTTCTGACACCGTCCAAATGTGGCCGAGGTGTGGCATCTTTGGGGAAATCCTTCAACTGGATGCTGCCATGGCGTGAGGAATATAAAGGCAATCCTTCAAAACTGCAGATAGACAAATAAAAGTCAGTTGCTACTAAACATCCAGATATCAATCAAGATGCAGCTTCATATCTTGCTGGAAAATGTGGAGTTCCATTGAATATTCCTAACTAAGGACCCCCAATGTCCTAACTGAGTCAAATTTTCTTTATATGCCTGTTCATTTACATTAGAAACTTGACTATGAAATTTTACGGAACTCTTTTTTTTGGTTACTTTCCCAGCATCAACTAAGATGGAAGAGACCAGGATGATACAGTAGGGCATATGCAGCTTTTGAGTGTTGCCATCTGCATAATCTTGTATTAAGATTCTGTGTTACAATATTGGTTGTATTGTTTGATCATTCCTTTGTGATCATATATGAATTGTCTTCAGAGATTCTCCCCTAATGGTTTATGTAAGCTTTTAATTAGATATATAAAAGAAGTCAACTCTCCTTTTCACTTGATTGTATTATAAGATGAATTATAACGAGCTTTCTATCCTATTCCAAGCTCATCATTGCTCATATGGTGAACTTATTGCCTCATAAATCCTTCTTTCAAGTTAATTTAGTTGTTTCTTTTTGTGCCAATAAACCAAAATGTCCTGTATAGACCAAAGTGATCTTATCCTTTTACTACTTCTAAGGATAGTTCAAGGCAGAGTATAATCCAAAAGCCCCAAATCACCGCATCTTTAGGCCCTTGCATGTCTGTCTTGGAGTCTGGTGAAATATCCCTCCGGCATGCTGTGATGGGGACAGCAGATAGACAAGCAGCTTGTAAATGTTGGAGTCAGCTGCTGCTAAAAATCCAAAAATCAATCGAGATGTATTTTTATCTCTACCAAGATCGACTCAAAAATATTTATAACCCAAAACAGTAAACATTTTAGTAGTCCTCTAATGATATAAATATATTAAATAAATTCAATATGAGATATTTTTATAACTAAAATCATCAAATGCATCATGTAAGTTTAGTTTTTTATATATCACCTATTAAATACCAAAAATGTCAACAAAAAGTAGTTTGACCATTAAAAATTATGTAGTGAATAAGATTCTATGATCAAATGCAATGAAATTCAAGTCACAGTCTCCATGACTTTTCAGATTTGCTTGTCACAGGTTCTGTTGCCTTTGTAATTCTCTCAACTCAATCATTCCTAGTACTTTTGATGAGTCAATGAAGAAGAACAAAGAGGAGTTCAATAAATAAACAACGAAAACCCATTTAACACATTTCCATAAAGTGATCAATGAACTCTTAAGATAACAGCATAAATTCCCAAGTTGGTTTCAGCCTGAAAAAGACACATTCTTCTTCAATGTGGAGAAAAGACAAGAACAGCTTAAGAATTCATCATATGCCTAGTAGGAACTAACAGAAACTGTGACCCAATTGTTTCCGTGAAGAATCAAAAAGACTTTCACTGTTTCTGTTTTCCCATGACATCCATATCCATTTCCAACTCTTTTCATCACCAGGTTGCTGTATAAACCTGTTCACCCTTTCATCCCAAAGAGTCCATCACTGAAGATCAAGAGTATTGTGATGTTAGTGTTGGCAGTAGCCACGGTTTACCTCCAATGTGGCCAAGTTGCAGCGAATTTGGTGCCTTGCATGACTGACTTTAAGTCTTTGGAAAATCCTTCAACTGAATGCTGCAATGGGGTGAGGAACATCAAGGCAATTACTCTAACCACCGCAAATAGACATGCAGCTTGTGAGTGGATGAAGTTTGCTGCTGCTAAACATCCAGATATCAATCAAGATGTAGTTCCATCTCTTCCTGGAAAATGTGGGGTTCCATTGAACATTCCCATCTTGAACACACCATCTCACCCAAATGAGTTTTTCTATTTCCATATTTACAAATGACTTGTGATCATATGATTTGATGTTAATTTATCTTCAATTGAAAATTACTTAATTATATTTCAGTCATATAATATCACATTATCTATTTATATTTTAAATATTTCATACAAGTCATTATTATTCTCTTATAAAATCTATACAAATAAAATTACACAACAGTCCACTATATTTCATTTCTTCACGTACAATACCTAATATCCCCACTTAAATAAAATTTCCTTTTATATTTGATGTCTCCATTTTAAATCCAAGCATTCACCATTGAGGTATTTTTCATTTAATTATGTTAATTTTTTTTTTTAAATTAAAGGTTAAATTAATTATTTAGTCTTTTAACAAAGTGATCAAAATATCTTTAATAAAAAAAAAAAATAAAAATATAATAAAATATAAAATAATATTAAAATAAAAAATTATTTATTTGTTTTTTGAATTCTCTTTTAGAAAAATGTTAGATGGGATTAAGTCCTTTGTTTTTAATTTAATATAATATTAATTATTATCATAAATATTTAGAAAAATAAGTTTTATTTCGGTATATATATATGGAAAAATCTTTGGTGAGATTTTAATTTAAAGCTAAGATTTATTTATTTATTTAATTTATTCCTATAAAGTCAATTACCATTTTGTCTTAATTTGATTGGGCTGGCCCGGCTCAACTTAGAAATGGGCCTGCCTTTACAACTGTGACCCTTCCCTATATATATTAATCAGCGGATCCTTATCCGCTGAAATTCTCTCATTCCTATTCACTGCCTAAACTCACTAGCTAGGGTTAGGGTTAGGGTTTTACTCTCGAATCTTTCTGAAATCCATTCATGGACCCGACGAAGAAGCGCAAACTTGATGAAAACGGTGTCGCAGTGGCTGATACTGAGTCTCTCTACATTCTAAACCCCCAGGATTATCGCAAGATTGTCGAACGCCTAACAAATGATCAACTCCTCGATATTCTTTCCAACGCCGTCACTCGCCACCCCGATGTCCTTGAAGCTGTCCGATCTATTGCAGATGCTGACCCAACTCAACGCAAGCTCTTCATCCGTGGCCTCGGCTGGGACACCACCACCGAAAGTCTTCGTAATATTTTCTCCGTCTACGGCGAGCTTGAGGAAGCTGTGGTTATTCTCGATAAAGCCACCGGAAAGTCGAAAGGCTATGGCTTTATTACGTTCAAACACATTGACGGCGCCATGCTCGCTCTTAAAGAGCCCAGCAAGAAAATTGACGGACGCGTAACGGTTACGAATCTTGCAGTTGCTGGAAATTCAGCGAATAGTACTAACAACCCTGTGGATGTGTCGTTGAGGAAGATATTTGTTGGGAATGTGCCGAACGACATGTCGGCTGACAAATTGCTTGCACATTTTGCTTGTTATGGAGAGATTGAAGAAGGTCCGTTAGGGTTTGATAAGCAGACAGGGAAGCCAAAGGGCTTTGCTTTGTTTGTTTATAAGACGGTGGAAGGGGCTCAAGCTGCGCTTGTGGATCCTATAAAGACTGTGGAGGGGAAGCAACTGAATTGTAGATTGGCTGATAATAAGAAAGCGAAGGGACCTGATGGGATTCCACCTGGTGGGCCTGTGAATGTTAATGTTAATCATGGCGATGGGATGGGAATGGTTCCGCCCCCAGCTGGAGGATCCATGCCAGGATCCTATGGTGGACCGGGTGGACATGGGTCGTACGGCCCCTTTTCAGGGGCGCCACCATTGGGTCATCATGTGAACTCATCTTTAGGGGGGCCGGGACAGGTACCCTCGTCTTTGGGAGGTGTTGGTGCTGGTGGTTATGGTGCTGGGTTGGCTGGGCCTTATGGTGGTTATGGTGGTCCAGGCTCGGCTGGTTATGGAGGGATAGGTGGTGCTGCTGGTGGTAGTGGTGGATTGGGGGGTGGTTCTTCCCTGTATAGGCTGCCACCCAGTTCGGTTGGAATGCCTTCTGGTGGGTATTCTGAAGGTGGACATTACAACTTGTCATCAACTTCGTCTGCTTATCCAAATCAGCATCATCAGGCAACTGGGACATCTCCTGTGCCTAGGGTTCCTCCTATGTACCCGAACGTTCCCCCATATTATTGAGGTAGTCTTTATTTATTATTTATTCTTTGTTTGATTGACATGTTGATGATGTTTTAGCTTTCTTTTTGGCATTTCTGTTAGGAACTTTTGTTGTTTGGTTTGGTGTTCATATGTTTTTGGTTGTAGTTTTAGAGATTTTCTCTGTTGTTTCATTTACCTCTCATGATGATTTCTTTTTTGATCAATTACTTTATGTCTTTTAGTTCGTTGTTGGGCTTTGCTTTCGATGTGATTTCGTAGTTCTTTCTATCTTTGTTATTTCTTATAATCTATATATTTAATTTGAACCACTTGTTTTCTGTGTGGCAAAATTTTGATGAGCAAGTTGTTTTTTCTTATTGATTATGTATTTTGATGATAGTGGTCTTCTATTTGTAGCATCTGTTTCCAAACTGTGTATTAATTTTTTATGCTTTATTTGCCATTTGTCTTTGTTCTTTGTTTGCATGTATCTTGAATTTGGTGGACTGGTAAGAAAATATTACATTCATATTTTGTTATACATAAAATTGCTGGTTACTCAATTTAGTTTTATATTTGTTATTACATGTATGTTGAAACAAGCCATAATTTTCCAAATCCGCAACTTTAAGTTGAGAGGTGTGTGAATTTAAGGGTTTTGGAAGATTTCATATGAATGTTCTAATTTTGTAGTTGTTTTATTCATCTCAAATTAAACTAGAGTAAAAATCACAAATTTTTTGCTGTAGATACCTATAAGCTTGTGCTTTACTTTTGTTATATATTCTCAATGTGACCTATCTTTTATCGTTGAAAGATTTCAATCTAGCATGTTTTTATGTTTTACTCTGCAAATAGTATTTTTTAAAAGGACGTGTTTCTTAGATTAATCATTGTGTTTTGTCTTTCATGAATTCATGGTTGTCTAAAGCGTTGTCATACTGCATTGCTTATTTGGTGATTTATTTTTAACAGCTGATATCCTAAAGGATATGGGGTGTTAGTTGATGTTTAGATTTGTAAGTGCTCAGTTCTTGTAGGAAAATTTATTGGGTAATGTGGAGAAAAGAATCTTGAAATATGTGCAGTATTGTGACCTGTTCCTCATTTGTTACTAAACAAATTTATTTTCTATTGTAAAATGTTTGTGTTTCTTCATAAGTCACAGTTTTAAGAAGTTATATTCATATAACGTTTGCTTTGTGTTATAACCTTGACATTCAATACAGTCAGACGATTGGGACCAATCGTGTTGAAGCTGAGTCCTGAAGATTTATCCTTGCAAACATGCCCCCAAACCTTACATTATACATTGGTCTAAAGTTTTAGTCATTCCTCACTAGGTTAAATTAATATGCTTACCCTATTGTTAACTCTGTTAGCTTCAAGACCTTAAGCTATAAAGTCGACAACTTAGAACTGGTATCTGACATTCTTGTTACATTCTTCAACCCAAAATTTTAAATGCTTTTTTTACTTTTTATTTGGAAAAGTTTCGTAATGGAATTTAATGCTGTTGGAGTTGCATTGCTTTGTGCTATATGTTTGTACTCTAAAAGTGTTGCTGTTTGTTTGGTGCTTCTCTTTGTTTGCACAGTGCATAGTCAGATTGTTTGATCGAAGAAGGTTAAGAGTTTTCTTTCTTTGGTGGTTATGGTTATTTGATAAAATTTTGCATGAAGTTTGTTTTGTTGATAATGTGGAATGATGAATTGAGTTGTGAATGGGTGTTTGATTCAGGTGTATGACAGCTTGTTGGCGCAGATGCTTTTTGTGGTTCTGGTGATTGCGTAGTGCCGACTATATGAATGTATTACCTATGCTTTTACGGCCACTTCTTCGCTTGATGTCTTGAACTGCACCTTTAAGATGTGGTTTATTTCTGAGTGATGGTTGTGAAATGACTGATTTAGACTAGTCTTTGTACTTACGCCGGGATCTATTTGCCATGGGGGCTTTCTAAGTGCCAATATAGTTTTAATGAGTACTGAGATAATATATTTCCATTTCTAATGCAATTGTGTATGGTTGATAGTTGTTGCTTTTGATTTTACTTGCTAGTCTTTTGTCATAGTTGTTGATATGGCTTTATATCTTGATTTGTATCAAACATTCTTATTTGGATGAGAATTTATGTAGTTTATGCATCTACATATAATTACATAAAACATATGGATAAACCTCAACAAATTACTTTTCCACTCAAAGTAGCTTCTTTTTAAGTTTTGGAAAAATAAATGATGGCAATATTTGTTTGCTTTTCATTCACATTCACACTGGTTTAATTTAATAGGATATTTTTTCTTAACTTTTTGCTCATTTTTTAGTCCTCTACTTTCATGTATGCTGGTTATGTTGTGTCACATCTCAATCAGCTTCAGATGCATTCTCCAATTTATATTGCTGAAGCAGTTGTTTGGACCTTTTGAGTGAAGGTACTCATGGGTATTGTTTATATAGCCCCTATTGGTTGTCGATCTGTAACCTTCCTATTTATGTATTATTTTATATTATAGATACTGGCCTTTTGGCCAGACTGCTTATGTTTGTGAATAGTTTATCTTGTACATGGGTTGGATGATATTTTGGTCTCATATAATTTCTTATCCTTAACCTGTGGACTTTCAATCGTAGAGGATTGATTTCTTTGGGTGTTGGGATTTCACTCAAGTTTTGTCTTGTTGGAGCAGCAGTTTGGTGTGCCAGTGATTTGATTTATACTATTGTTGATATGATGTAGATAATATTTCCTGTTATTCATGGTTTTACCTGAGTTGCCTTGATTTGTTCACGGTTGCTCTTTATAACTGTAAACTGTTTGAAACGACATTGTAACTATTATTATGAGTCTTTTGATTTTAATCTTTTCATCAAGGGTGTTGATGTCTTATATGCCGTAACTAATAGTTATGCTACGATGACAGCTTGAAAATTGAAGCAACAATCTCATGGATCATGTTTTGTAATGAGAAGCCAAAATTTTTTGTCTTTTACTGTGGAGATTTGTTGAGGGTTTTACATTTAGTTGATGTTGATTAATGTTTTACTTTTGAACAATTAGGGTCTACGACTTTTTCTCTGAGATCTGATTATTACTCTCCACCACCACCTTAATAAGCTAGAATTAATGTCTTTGAGATTTGGGTTCTGCCTCCCTTCGGTAACCGGACCAATGTAGGCTTAATACAATTTTGCATTCTTTGCATTTGCCTTCTGTCAGATCATCCCACTTCTCTAATGTCTGGATAGTTGCATTCTTGGCTGACATGGAACTTGTGTGATGTAGCTGCCTGCATGTCTATGAAAAGTTATAGTCTATATGGTGTTAGATAAAGATTCAAAAGGTGGTGACAACGAAGCTGTTTTCATTGTGGCATTTTTAAGTTATGGCATAAATATAGGTTTGTGTTAATATTGATGAAAGAAAATCCCTTGAAATTGAAATTACGATGTGGTGGTTGATGCTGTTTTGAGATTCAGTCTCAACATTCACTATGCGGCAGTTGTTTAGATTCAATCCAAAGTGTGTATTATTTGAGGTTGTCTACCATGGTGCCTTCCCTAACGACTGTGAGCTGTTTTGTTATGTATCTCTCTGTATTGGGTGGAACATGTGATGACGAGTTGGTGGTGGTCTCCAATGGTTGCTCAAGGTTCAGTGGCGTTTTTGTGTTGTGCTGAAAACCGAGGCTTATCAGTTTAAAAGAGGAACACGAGTATTGCAAACTAGCTGAGTCTTTGTAAGTCCTTTACCTGATGTACATATTTTCTCATTCATTTTATGAAGACTGGTAAAAATAATGAGTTTTAGGTAGTAAATTCAATTACCTCGATGCCCTAATCTATTGTCTTTCTGTAAATAAAATGCTGACTATTATGAACCCATTGGAGCTTAAAACATGACTTTTTTTCTTCCATCTATATTTTTTGCGTTGAATTAAAATATTTTGCTAGAATAACGACGACCTAAGTAGAAAATCAAACCAAATGATGATGAGAAAGACGAATGGAAACTCTCAAGGAAATTCTATAAACCAGTCAACCAAATCTGACGGAAATGCCCAAAACATCTTTAACTTAAGCCTCTTGCCTCCCACCGTCTGCATCATCTAGCAGTCCTTACGTTTCTCTCTACTTTTCCAATGCATAATTTAGCCCCGGAAATAGAATGATAAGGGTTTAAATTTTATATAAAGAAATATTTAGGAGTAAGTTATACATTTTAAAATTTTTGAGATGTTAATGAAATGTAAGAGATTTTTTTTTTTGTGTGTGAAATTTGAAAGAACTTTGATGGTGTTTTGGAAATATTTAAAAATACAATATGCCTTCACTAGTCATATTGCACTGGTTACAAGGTCAAGAAGCTTGATAGCCTATGATATCGGTGAGGCAACGAAGCCTATCACCATATGTTGCACGTTGAGTTTCTCAAGCTATCATTTTTTGTTGTTAACAAGGAAACTTTGTTTAAGCCTTTGTCCTAGTACATTTTTTTACTATTCACCTTCGGCCTATGGTCTGTTTAACCCTAGCTCGTAAGGTCTGTGACCATCTAGTTAATTGAAACGTGTTTAATATCTATTGGCCATGTTTTATTTTTTCAAGTTAATTGAAATTATAACGTGTGAACCATGTCATTTGTTTTAAACATTTACACTAATCTTAACCATTGATGCATGCCCAAATAATTTTAGTCGATTAAGTTTTCATTAATTTGTCATTGGCAATTATGGGCCAAAGGACTATTTCCCACCCATAGTTTCAGGCAGGGACAAAGTCCCACCCGCTTAAGTTTAAAAGTTCTGTGTCTCACCCCTTATCTAATTTTTTATAATTTTTTTATTGAAATGATTAAACTACTATTTTAAAAATTAAAAATTAATAATAAAAATATAAAATAATTTTTAAATATAAATATTTTAAAAATATTTAAAAAATTTTAAAATTTAAAAATTCTGCGTGTGGCGGGTCAGCCCATATTGCAGAAATCAGGTGACTATTTTCGCCATACTTGGTTTCAAGAGATGTTAGATCTGACCTTTTGTTCGGTGAAGGCGCACTCAAATCCTCCGCCAAAACCGAGGCTTAAATCAATCGGAGGCCGACGTTTTCTAAACTGGTGGTCAACGCCACTCCGTTTATTATAATGCTATCACGCCAAGAAGGGTCGTCAATTTTTAAATTTTAAAATTTTTTCAAATATATCTTTTAATTTTTAAAAATTTTATATTTATATAAAATTTATTTTATTAATTTATAAAATTTTAATATTAAAAAGACAAAAATATTCTTAATTATTATTGTATATTTATTATTTTTAATATTAAAATTAGGCTAGGGTGAGAAATTAGGCTTTTAAATTTAAACGGGTAGGTCTTTGTTCCCGCCTGAAACTATGGGTGGGAAATAGTCCTTTGGCCTGGCAATTACCAGTGCATGCGACACTGAACCCGCCCGAAGTTTGGCAATTCCTCGGCTAATTCTTTTCCCGCTAAGACACGCGTCCTTTTTGTATTCGCCCACGCATGCACAAGCCGACTATTCGTCGCGATCTTCCATTTCATTTTACAATTTCAATTTTCTTTGCCAACTGCCTTCCTCCCAGTGTTTCACGTTTGGCAACTTTTGTGCTTCTCCGCCGCCATTGTCAGACATTTAAATTGCAAGATCCACCATTTTATTTTAAAAATGCGTTTTCTATACAAATCCGACCCAAATTTTTTTTTTTTTATTAATAAAGCACATGTGACCATTTCACCATTATGATTAACGTTTTCTGTAACAAAGAAGGGGCCATGAGTGGGAGATTTGGTTTTACAATTTTGGCGGGTGGGACGTTGGGAAAACATCAAACCATGGTTGTTTGTTTTATTTAAATTCTAAACTGAATGAAATCGTGTTTTTATTTATTTATTTTGTTTTGAAACATAAAATAATTTGACTTGCTTTAAAATTTTTTCAAATTATTTTATTTCATTTGATTTGAAAAAAATTTTAAACAATACTAAACCGAACCGAACAAGCCCCTGAATAAGTTTTTAAGAGCTTTTGTTGTAAATTATTTCCATAGGTAATTCTCTGAACGGTACCGTTTTAAGCCGATTACCAAAAAGGGCAGAATTTGCGCTGTATTTACTAAAACCCTACGGATACAAACTGCGCGGAGTTTCATAAACCTCGTTTTCCCAGGACAGACCTTTGTCGTTAAACTTAAGCAAACTTACCGGTGACGATCGCCTCCGCTCACCGGCTGCTCCAGGTTTCCGGCAGCTCTATCATCTTCTTCTTTCTCTCTTTTGAATGCAATTTGGGTTTTATTTTCTCTATTTGTAAGGTTTGTAAGCAACAGTCAGTCTTTTATAATAAAAAAAAAGTTCAAATTTTATGAGTGTTAATTCTAAAAATAGTAACTTTAGCATGCGTTAACATATTTTTGTTTATTATTTAATACGGGTTTGTTGTGTTTCTAATAATGGGTTTGTGTTATCATCTGGGTTAGCTGCTCTTTTGTGCTGTTGGATTGTGGTGAAACTTAGGAGGCCTCAATAATTATGGCTTTTTCTTCGATAGAAAGGAATTTTAAGGGGTTTCATGGTCACATAAAGCATAATTGGTATAGTTCAATCAGTTTTGGAAGATGATCGTGGGTGATATGGGGGAGAGAAGGAAATTAGTTTAAAGGATTTTGCTATTTTAACTATGAATTTGCTATATACTAAAAGTTTATACTCTATACAGTGATATTTCATTTACATATAAGATTTTAACTTTTTTTTTTTTTTAGTGTGTGTATTATATTTTTCATCAACTCTATGCAGCTTAATTAAGACGAGATATTGAGGTTTACAGAATTGTTGTTTCTAATTCAGTAGCTCATCCAAGTTTGTGATTAGATTCCATCTCAATGTTTGCAGGAAAATTCCTCATCTTAGGGTAACAAGTGATGCTTTTTGAGACGTTGGTTTCAGAAATTTAGTACAAGCCCAGCCCTGTAATGGATTTGAAACTAAAAGGTATTACCTGGGTTGGGAGGAACATCTCCCAGAAGTTTGAAACAATGTGCCAGGAGGTGGATAATATTGTGAGACAGGTATGTCAATGATTATTTTCCTTTTTAAGATTTTTTTTTTTCTCTTGTTGTGTGTATGATGTTTTTTTTGGCAATTTAACTGATGAATTTAAATTGTTTTGCTTCACCAGGACACTGTTAGGTATGTTGAAAACCAAATGCAGACAATGGGGGACAGTATGAAAAAATTTTGCTCTGATGTCATCCAAGATTTTCTTCCTCCTTCTGTAGATCCTGTAAAACGTGAAGCTCAAGAACAGGCTCTGGAAAAAAATGCTGCCATCGGTACATATCTTAAGTCAATAATAGGTATTCAAGAAAATCCAGTAGATGTATTCAATACTCTATCACTTGTGGAGCCTGATGCAGTTGATCGAGAGACCAACCAGATAGGAAATGAATTGAGTGGACTTCACCTGGGAAATCAACTTAGTAGTCCAATTTCTGTTTCTGAGGATCCTTCTGTGAGGTCAGGGTCTGATTTGAATTCTGGCCATATTGATGATGTTTTGGCAAATGAGACCTCTGATGTGAATAATGAAGAGAATTCTTTAGAGGAGAAGTCATCTACATCTTGGGTATTGGAGTCAACATCTTGTGGTGAGAAAGACTCTTCCGAGGCATCGTTGATCTGTGAATTTGCTGATGGCAATCAGAAAAATGCATCCTGCTATGTGACAGAGGTTTCATCTGTAACTTCAGTTTGTGTTGTGGAGCGCCAATCTGCCCAGAAAATGGGTTTGGTTTCTGATAACTTCTTAAGTGTTTCTGATTCTTCAAATACTTCTGCTTCTGAGGTGGCTTTCTCAGTTGTGTCTAGTGAGGAAAAAGTATCGGAAACAGGATTGATGTCCTCTGCCAATTCACAACTAATGGGATCTAACAGATTGGATGAGAATTCACCTGAAAACTTTGCTAAAGAATCAGTCCTTTGTAAGGACCCAGTTGATAGGGTTTGGTCTGTTTCTGATTGTTCTGATGCTCCCCTGTCCCCGACATTGTCCCTAATTGCATCTCTCAAAGACAATGAAGCAAAGGCTGGACTCCTCAAATCCTGCAGTGTCCTGTCACCAGAATCATACGGTTAGTATTAGCCAAATCTTACATTAAGAGGAGTGGTATCTCCTCTTTTACTTTGACTTGTCACTTTCCTTGTGTTTTGGCAGGGGAAGATGTCTCCAGAGCAAATTGTACTTTGTCACTTAGTGAGACATCTGAAAATAGTGATGCTGAGCTTTGTGGTTCTGCTCAATTTGATGCTTGTACATTCTCTCCAGATAGGGGTATGTCAAAGTTCCTTTCTTGTTTCCTTCCCCTTCTTCAGAAGTCTATCTTTTTCTGCATTTAATTTCATGTGATGATGATTATCCTAGTGCTAATGTCATAGACTGTGTTCAACTTTGAAAGTCCTTTCTTCGTTTGTTTTGGGCTTCTGTATGTAGGCAATAATTAATGTATGTTCTCTTCACCGGAGCTGTTGTGTCTTTCTTTTCTTGTTCTTTTCTTTACAGCATTGTAATTGGAGCCATGATTGGTTTAACTTAATGATTCTGATGAAATAAACTTTCTGTGATTGTAACAAATTACACTTTTTGCTCAGACCTTAATATTGTTGTTCTTAGAAAAATCTTTATCTCTTCATCTACAGGATATTCACATCATTGCAGTGATGATTTTGATTATTCTGGGATGGAAACAGTTGAATTGTCTGAAAAGGCGAAGCTGGAGGAAAGCTGTGTCATGGTTGACAGTAGCGCACTTTATGCTGTCTCTCAAAGGATCCAAAAACTTGGATCATTCAAGGTTCTGACTCTTTATCTCTCACCTTTTTTAGGGGTCCCCCATATCTCTGCATGAAAAAAAAATTTACTTCATTTGTTTGTTTTAATCACTTGATCTCAAAGGCTGGAAAAGTAGCAATGTTGACATCCACTTCTGATTGTATTAAAGTAGTTTTCTACTGCCCCCACCCTTGGTAAAATATTTTGTGGGGATAAAAGCTAAGTATGTTAACATTAATATGCAACCATCGTCATCTGGATCATGGGTCTAGATTCTCAATGCTGAAAAGGCTCTTTACAAGAAAATCAAGAGAGTATCATTTGGAACTCTACAAAGTCATGCCAATATTAGAATGTGAAAGAAGTTTCCTATCTTACCCGGAACTGTCTCTCTGACTCTCTCTGACTCTTTTTTTTGTAATGAAATAATTCTTAGTTTTTCGTTGGAAGCATATGCCTCAGAATCAATGAAACACCTTATCACATCTGCTGTTGTAACTATTATTTTATCATTCAGATACTTGAGCCTAACTGGATCTTTTTTTCCCCTGTTTGCTTCATGTCTCTCATCAGAAAAGAATCAAGGATGCATTTGCTTCGAAAAAGAGGTTGGCTAAGGAGTATGAGCAGCTGGCAATTTGGTTTGGAGACAGTTATATTGGACCCAGTCAAGAGTCGTCACAAGCTCTCTTGCCATCGACAATCACTTCAACCTTGGACTCAAAGGGTTTGAATTCAAATCATATATCTGATTCTGAATGGGAACTCTTGTAAATAATTTAAGTTTCTCACTGGATAGCTAGGACTGGACTGTTCATACCACCTCTTGAATGTGCAGATCAGTGTTTATCTTTGTAAATAAAGTTAATAAGCAGGTCCAAGTTCCCTTGGCATCGAGATAAGAAACAATAATTGTATTCAAAGATGAGAAAGCCATGCAGGTTTGTCTTTTTCTGTAGATGGAACTGCACTTTTCCCTGATTAGTTGCAATTCGATGCAATGTCTTTATGGTATTGCTGCAGGCAATATCAAATATATCTGTCGTAATTAATCAAGGGAGCTTTCTTTGATTATAGTTTTCTGATATTTGGAATCGTCTTATAAATGTATATTTCTGCAACTTACAGAAGCTCACATTTTTTGTGGTCCTTAAGGTTACAAAATGTTTTGATGATTCTGCAATAAATATGCATAAAGAATCTCATTCCATGTATCAGGGACTCCTGGTAAACACCAGTGAATGCAATCAGCAAAATTTTTTGGATCAGCTCTTTGTTCCTTTGTCAATAGCTTGCCCTTCCTTTCTCCATAAATTGATGTATGAGCATCTTTTCGGTACTCAGACAATTGGGTGATGTTCAAAAATGTCACATTGGTTTGTAGTTGTTTGAAAATCTTATGAATTATCTCCATGATTGTGAGACTAGATCCGGTTCCCCAGTATGAACCTTGGATTGGATACGACTCGTTGAAGCAGTTTTCATTACTTCCAGGCTTCCATTCCCAGCTCCTGCAACAGAAAATGCAGGTCATTCCATAAACTGATAGAACTTTGAGTTGGCTTTCGCTGGCTGCGGCCAGAAATAATTATTTAAAATCCATGTCTAGTTGATGATTTTGCTAGCTTTGAAAATATAAGTGTGTTCAAAATCTTGTTGATGTTGGGCATGGTGGTTAAGACACTTACCACAAATGTGTTGGAGACATACTCATGAAGAAGACCTTCTGAGTGAGAGGGTTGATGTTGGAGTCTAGCCAATTTGCCCAAGTCTCTAATGCCAATCTGTATGCCTTGGTGACATTATATTCTTGGATATCATCTGGAGATCCATATCTGGAAGTATTAAGAACATATAAAAGAAGTCACAACAGCTTCATCAGTACAGGTATCTACAATGGCTTGATTCATTTGACATGTCCCCATTGTATATCCTGATATTCTGATCTAATGATTTGAGTCATCAGTATTGGATCATCAGAGAAATGGGTGCTTACGTGGCATTGATTGTTGGCTTGTACATCCACCATACATAGCTTTCAAAAACTAACACATCAACTCCTTCCCAGGTCTTCCCATGTCTGGCTATAGAGTCCAGACTAACCAGCCTCTTTGACACTGTGTGGTTTGTTGCATGATCTGAAATGGACTCCACAATAAAGGGTGCCCAGTAATATTCAATTGATGCATTGTACTCCTAAAACATTAAATATTCAGAGGAATACTTGTTTAATAGAGCAACAAGCCTCTTTTCTGATCCTCTATGCATTGCAATAAACTGAAAATGTTTTGAGAACCATGAAGATTCAAATACCTTAGCTTTGAAGATTTTCATAGGGGGAATTCTATGAAAAGATTTCTTTCCATCAGGAATCACAGATTGTAACATGCAGACCATTGATTCAAACTGCCCTCTCTGCACTGAATCTCCAATAAACATCAATCTTTTGCCCCTCAAAATGTCCAATAGCTTCAATGGATCAAATCTGACAACACAAACAACATATCAAACCTTGAAAGTCTTAACACATGCATATAAAAGAAAGTTACCTGGGTAGCTTGCAGGCATTGGGCTGCCACCTCCAATTCTGATAGAATGAATCTGGTCTTCCATTTCTCAAACAAGTGGTTTGCTTAACCAAGTAAGGGCAGCTCTCTTCTGTATAGAGAGGATATGTCACATTATCCCAAACCCATTTTCCTTCAAAAACATTACAGCCATTCTCAAACCTATCTTCAGAAGAAACAAAGACAGGTTTTCTCTGCTTGAAACTCTGGTCTGGTTTGCCATATGACTGAAAAATATGACTCTGGTTGCTCTTTAAGTTATCCAGGACTAGTCTCACACTTCCAACTATTAGAATAGAAACCAATGCAACAGGGAAGAGGGATTGAATCCTGCGATCAAGCCATGGCTGTGGCATTATCTAAAATTTTTTGACAGAAAAGTTGTAGTTTTTGAATGTTCATACTCATTTTAGAGGAAATTAAGTGATGTTACTACTTTGAGTGACTTGAGTTTCAAGTTTTTTGACAAGTACTCAATCCAACAACAACCAGTTGGTGAGTTCAAAGTTTAGGTGGAGAATAAAAATATTAGCTCTCCTTATCTAGGAACTTCAATTCAAGTTTTGATCTCAGAGACAGGTGACACATCAATCTCTAGGTTCTTGGCTTGAAACCTAAATTTTCCGACTAAAACAATGTATATATATTAAAATTGGGTATTATTTTAGCTCTAAAAGTATTCAATTAGATAACCTTGGTGAAAGGAGCGACTTGTTTTCTAACAAGTCACGGTGCTCCAACGGAAGAGTTGAGTTTCCCTTAGTCAAAAAAAAATATATATATATATCTAAAGAATTAATGTTTTGAGTTTTTTTTTTAAAAGGATTAAATTAATTAAAACAACCAAATTAAAAGGGTGTATAAAAAGTGACTAACTCCTTAGGGGTGTATATGATATTTTCAAACAATTGCGTTATTTTTTATTTGTTAAATAATTTATTTATGAAATTGTATATTACCATTGTAGAATTGATTAATATATTGAGTTTTATTATTTAGTTTGGTAATAATTGGTAAAAGAATATAATAAATTGGATAGGAGATGGTAAAATTTTTTGTAAACATGATGTACAAGGGATTAATTCAATTAATGAACAAATGTCTTCATTTTAATGGTTAGTGAAACGATATTTAGGTAAATATAAAACCAGAAAAAGTCAACAGTAAAAAGTTTATCAATATTGTGAATGATAATGATTTGCAAAAGGTTGAATATGAATTGGCAATGGGATGTTGATGAGAATAATACGATAGATATACACGATATCGATATATTATCGATTGCAAAAAATTAGGTATATGGAGATAAAAAAAATATTATAATTCAAGCTATCTTCGATTGTGGTGATGAAAAGAACGACATTCTTACCAAGAAACAAATTCAATTAACTTTAACATTATTAACTCTCTTGCATATTAAAAAATATCGGTTACCCGTAATATGCACATCACATGTACTTGACAAATATCAATAAACCCTCTAACTTTTGTCCATTCTCCTCATGTGTGATTTGTATAGTCATTTGCAAATCACATAGAATAACAAAATCAAGCCTAATCACCAATTTTTAACCAGATGTTAAACGTATTTAAATAAAAAATCACACAATATTAATATAAATTACAAAATCATTCAAGTTATTTCACACGAAAACACATGACTATCAAAACCTAACATACAAAACATATGCATTTTTCGTAAAAAGTATATGACATTTTCCCACGTAAGGTTTGGCTTAAAAACATTTTTTTACCCTTAGTTAGCTTAAATAATACTTTCCCACAAAAAATCAAACTATGTTTGAAAAAAATTAATGGTATTAGGGTAAAATAGTAATTTAATTCATTAATTTAAGAAAATAAAAAGCAATTATTTTACAAATAAGACCAAATATTTTAAATATGACAAGTTAACCCTTAAAAATGTTTAAAAAATTATAAACTATCTTTTAAATCTTTTCAAACTTTCATATATTTTGAAATTATTATATAACTTCAAACAGTTATTATATGATATTTATATTTATAATTCATTTTTTTAGGGATGTAATTATCATTTTTGAAACATGTGAGTATTTCAAAATTTTAAAGAACCCTCTATTTTTTTTTTATTTTTAATAACCCCACCGAGTTTTCAAAAAGACTCTTTATATTTTTTTAAATTACAAATTATATTATAATATATGAATATATGATAAAACAACTATATTCATGATAAGAGAGCTAGAAGAGGGTAAGCCTTCAAGAAAAAAGAAATAAGGAGCCTTTTAATTTGATCAATTTTTTATTATTAAAATTTAAAAATTATATCAAAATATTAATTTTGATATTAATGAATATAAAATATTAATATATTTAAATAAATTGATATTATATAAGTAATTATTATGTTTAACATATGAATTATTTTTAATAAATTAAAATAAATTGATAAAATTCGTAACACTGGATTCTTATAGAATTAAGATATTTGAAGGGTTTAGTTTTTTTTTTAATTATTAATTAGGGCGAAAAATTAATTTTTTTTAATGTCACAAATTTCTGTGAGTCCAAAAAAAAAAAAAAAAGACAGAACTTATCCAACCCCTTGACCCAGAGCCTTAAACCTCACTTCATTATCTACAATTTCTCTGAAGAAATGCTGATGAGCGGAGCGTGTGGTGGCATCCGTACGTCGGGCTTGCGTTTGACGGGGAATCCTTTTCTTCGGTCGTTTACTCGGCCTCGGCGACTCTTTGCCACGTCATGCTCGGTTTCGAGGAATAAAGAGAAGGTTATAGTAATATCTGGGCCCACCGGAGCCGGAAAGAGCCGGCTTGCTCTTGAGCTGGCCAAGCGCCTCAATGGTGAAATCATCAGTGCTGACTCTGTTCAGGTAAGCCTATTTGTAGGAATTTTTTTTTGTTTTGTTCTTTTGAGTTAAAATGGAGGGAGATTAAGTAATTATGAAGTGGGTAAAGCTCTTTTTAATCGACGTAGAAATTTTGGTATGATAGTTCTTAACAGTGGTAGGTAAGTGATGGAGTTCTTAGTTTTTTTCATTCGGGGTTTTGGTGGCAGAGTTTACCAATGTACAAAGTGGATTTTGTTATCTATTTTGCTTTTTGTCTGCTTGATTTTAGTCGAGTAGATAATTTTTTTGTTTTCTGGTCTTCAGTTAGTTTATCACGGAAAAGAAAAAGATTGAAAATTTCCAAATGGAGGTGTTTTGCCACTATATAAGATATTTGAAAGCAAGTTCTTTTTCCAGTTAGTTGAGTCTAATTGATTTCTTGTAATTTTGAAGAAGGGAAGTTTTCTGCTTTGATAGGCCTAAGTAATGGTTTTTCAAACTGCGTAAAGTATCAATGTGGAATGTTAAGGTTGTCTTGTGTTGAATGTGATTTGTTCGCATGGTAGCATGCGTTTCGTGGACCTTCTCAGTTGTTATAATGAGTACTGAGATCTATTTATAAGCTTGTTGAGAAAATTTTGCATTTTTTGCAGGTTTATCAAGGTCTTGATGTTGGGTCAGCAAAGCCATCTTTGATTGATAGAAAGGTGCTAAGTTAGATATTTCAAGTTTAATGCCCATTTTTACCATATAAATATCCCCTGAAGTATATATGAGTTTTTCATATTTTCTGTTTTGTTGGTGTATGTAGCTGTAGTTACATTTAATCTCTTGCAGGAAGTGCAACATCATCTGATTGACATATTGCACCCATCTGAAGGTATTTTGTCTTTGGAGCAGCTAAGATTAATAAATCAACTTAATATGCCTGTATTATGATTGATTTTTTTACTGGAACAATTTGAATTAGATTTTATCTTTTTTCAGACTATTCTGTCGGGCAATTTTTTGAAGATGCAAGGCAAACTACAAAAGATATTCTCAATAGAGGTCATGTTCCTATTGTTACTGGTGGAACTGGACTGTATTTGCGATGGTATGTTTACTTATATCCTTCCATGTTGAAACATTGTGTAAGCTAATGCCATCGGGAAGGGAGTTTGCATGTTCTTTGTATATAAGGTTCTTAATGGAAATCAGAAATGAGACAGAGAGAGAATTTGAATTTCTGCGGGTGAATCTTCTCTGTCAAAAAGTATAAGATTCTGTGGTTGTATTTTCTTGTTGATTTGCTCAAAGCAACAAAGCAACAAATCAAAAACTTGTTCACTGCCATCCTTTTATGGATAATATTAGGTTCATATATGGGAAGCCAGATGTTCCAAAAGCCTCCCAGGAGATTGCAGCTGAAGCGTATTCTGAACTTGCAGACCTACAGAAAGATGAGAACTGGGATGCTGCTGTTGAGTTGGTTGTCAAAGCAGGTGATCCAAAAGCACAGTCTTTGGCTGCGAATGATTGGTATCGTTTACGGCGCAGCCTTGAGATAATCAAGGTCAGTCGTTTGTAGCTATAATTGTGAAGATACCCCCCAATTCTCTTTTTGTAAGTGCAAGCAACATCATGAATGTGAAATGGATTAGTGGGCAATATTTTTCATGAGCATTATTTGCTACACAATCTTGAAAACATGACCTATATCATGGATGTGAATAGCATTTGTCATGAGCATTGCTTCACTGATATACAATTATACTCAGGATCCTATTTCTGTAGCCCTTACTTCCAGCTTGGAGTTTTGTAATTTGAATTCCATGATAGGATGCTTGTATTTCCAATTGTAAAATTTTTTTTGAACCTTCAAAATATGGTAACTGCAAAAATATATTTGAGGTCATGCAGCTGCCACTTATTGGTTTTCTTTTTTTTTTTTTGACATGGCAGTCCACTGGATCTCCTCCGTCTGCTTTCCAGATACCATATGAATCTTTCAGGGAAAAATCTAGTTCTAGTGAAACAGTCCAGTCTCATGACAGGAACTTTTCTGCTGATGTGCCTGAACAAAATTCAATAGAACTGGATTATGACTTCAGTTGCTTTTTCCTCTCAAGCCAGAGGCTTGATCTTTACAGATCAATTGATTTACGTTGTGAAGATATGCTTTTAGGTATACCATTCTACCTTGCTTAACAAAAAATTGATAGATATTCAGATAAACCTACGTGAATAAAGAACCAGATTTTTATCTGGATTGTAGGGAGCGATGGGATTCTGTCTGAGGCCAGATGGCTTCTTGATATGGGTCTTCTTCCAAATTCAAATTCTGCAACTCGTGCAATTGGTTATAGACAAGTATGGCTCTAATTTATAATGCTTGAATTGTTCTTGCTATTATCTACTGATAGTAAGAGAAAATGACGTTCCATTTTGTTTCTTATGGTAAAATGGTGAAGTTATATATATTTTTTTCCACTCATATATTTAATTGCATTAGTGTATTAACTTGGTATCATTTTATATTTGATATTTATGTATCTTGATTAGATTTTTTAGTTCACAGATTATGAAAAAAAATCCTTCTTTTCTTATTTTTGTTTGTCTGAATGTGTTTGCAAAAACTTAGTCCTAAAAATCTTTAACCATCATTCTTATAGGCTTGCTTCTTTGTGAATTTCTGATACATTTAAATTTATAATGTTGAATATTTTGTATATATGCTTAAATATTAGCAAAAGTTCACAATTTAAATTTTATGTTATATTGCTCATATTTAGTCTCTCTTTCTCTCATTATTTTATGGGTTATATACTAGCTTAAAATTTTCTGCTAGCTGTCTCTTAGTAATTTTTTAAATAAAGTTGATGTAGACTAGTTTCAGTCTTATTCAGCATTTTTTTTTTTTTGGCATTACAACTTGCTGCTGAAGTTAGGATTCTTATATTATCTGATACTAATTTCAGGCAATGGAGTATCTCCTAAGATGTAGAGAAAAAGGGGGCAGAAGTTCCACTGGAGAATTTTTTTCTTTTCTATCAGAATTTCAAAAAGCATCTAGGTACCACATTTCTACTTTTTGAAATGGTTCGTTCTTTTATTTTTCTGCTTTTGGAATCTATAATATTCTTATCCAATAGATTTAAATCAGCAATCATTGATGTGTTCTGCAGAAATTTTGCAAAAAGGCAAATGACATGGTTCCGTAATGAGCACATATATCAATGGCTTAATGCTTCCAGACCCCTGGTGTGTGACTCTAAACTTTAGTAGAATGAAAATCAACTTCTAGCTAGATCATTTCTTCTTTGAGTACTAAAATGCTAAATTACTTATTTTTGCATTATCTGTGTGTCTGTTTTAGGAATGAATGATTTTAAGTAATGAAATTCCACTGTATTTGTATAGATTTTGGGATCGATGTGTGCACCTTAAATATTTCTCTCCATATTTCTGCATTAAAATTCAATGTATTGTCATTTCAATAATATGTATCCCATATACACTTACACATAAGACATTCCATCATTTCTGTGTTATTTGTTCTATTCCTCAGTTCCTAGAATGCTGGTAACTCGTTTGAGGCAATTGGCATTTCTTGTAAGCAATGAGGAGACATAGTTTGTTCTCGCATTATGTTTCACATTATGCATTCTTTGCTGCTGTCAAATTGTCATAGCCATTTACATTCGATGGCATTAGTTCTTACATCAGTATTGTACCAAAAGCTTTCATTAGTTTGTTAATTTAGATTCCCCATAGTGAATATTATGAGCATTTGATGCTATTGCTTGAATATTGTTCCCCCCCTTGGCTTATCTATGTAGAGACAACTTTTGCAGGAAAGTGTGCTTGACTTCATCGTTGATGCATACCATGATCAAACCGGAACTTTGACTGTGCCTGAATCTCTTCAAATGGAAAAAGATATGACAAGCCACAAAGAAGTTTCTGAGCTCAAAGCTTACCGCCCTAGAAACAGGTACAAGTCACCAAAGAGTTTGTCATAGTGTATACACTAAAATCACTAATCTTCCTTATTATTATTATTTTTTTTAATTTAATGTAAAAGGCATTTCATCGGCCGAGAAGACTGTTCCGATGTTCTTGCCTGGATATTGAGAACTCAAGGGTAAACCAATGAACTTCTTTTTTCACTTAGACTTTGATCAGTGTTGACATTGGAGAATTCAAGCATAACTTTCTAGTCTCTTTGAAGATGTTCATCATTGAGTTTATAACAAGGGTCTTGATGGTGCAATTATGCAGTGAAACTTGTGGACTCCCGCAGCCAATCATGGTTTGAGTGTTTACGTACGGAGTCAGAAGCCATATCCATCCTGCACTAAGGTCTGTAAATTTGAACATGTAAAAGGTATTTAATCTGCAATAAGCAGATGTTTATTTTTCCATTTTAATATTCAATTTTGCTAACATTAGTTGCTTTACATTATATATTTGTAACCTCAAATCTGTCTCTCTCAGTATCACAAAGTTTCGAGTTCAATCCAAAAACCGGAACTTTGATAGCAGTTTCGTGACTGGCTACTTGTACCGGATGATGGAAACATGTTTCATACAAGTAAAATAGTGAAAGATCTAGGGTTAAGTCTTACGGTATCGAGGAATGGTACTTCATTCGGATCCTTCGATCATGGGGTAACATTACCTCAAAGCACCACAATAATGAGATGCCTTTGGTTGAAGAAGCAGAAGTAGAATATTTATGTGATAATGGTTTTTGGGAAGAATTTTTTGGTTTACAGATACTTGTTTTTGTTGTATCTTAATTTTAACATTCTAATCTCCAAAATTCAATTTTAAAAATTAAGAATCGCTGTATTATTTCATAAATTATTAGATAAATGGTTTTTATATATTTAAATCTTGAATTGTAAACGCTAAACCTTCAAATCAAACCCTAAATTATAAACTCAAACACTAAATAGTAAACTCAAGCCTTAAATAATTAGTTTTAAACCATAAACTCTAAACCTCTACAAAATGAATATGTATAATCCATACATGACCTTAGAACGTACGGATGACTATCGTAGTTTTTATACTCTCGTAATCATTTAATCTAAAAGAACTTTATCCGTGATCGATTATTAATAATGAATTTTTTTTTTTCTAAGTCCAGCTGCTAATATGGGAAAAAAATTATAAACTTCGTTTAATTCAAATATCTAATAACTTATTCAGAAAAAAAAAAAAAAAAAACCTAATACCCTAATTTATAATAGAAACATAGAAGTAAGAACAACCCTAAATGGTAAAAATATTAATTTACCTTATAAAAGTATTTACTGTCATTTACCATACTAGGTGCAATAACTCCAAAAATATTTACAGAAAATTACATTTTGCTCCCATTTCATTTTACAATGTTTGGAGGCATGATGGTGAATCACGTTATAAACTTTTCTTAAATAAATTTTCAGCTAATATTGAAATATTTTTCCATAAAAAACACAAGTCATTTATTGAAATTTAAAAATCAATACCAAACTTAGTGGCGACTAGAAATCTAGAACTGTTAAGTATTTAGCAATTCAGTTTTGGTTCCAATCCAAAACTGATGTCTACGATATCGATTTTGGTTATATATTTTTAAAAACTAACAGGTTTAGTTTCATTTCTAATTCTAAGTTGATAGAATCGGAACTAAAACTTAAAACTAAAATTGAAAAATAAATTAAATATTTAGAATTTGATACTCAAAACGGAAACTAGAACTAATACCTAAACATTTTATATAAATCACGACTAAACTAAATTAGGATCAGATATTCAAAATAAAAATCGAAACTTAGATGTCGGTTTCGATTTACCTGTGAAACTTGTTATCACAGGTTTCGATTTCAATTTTTAAAATGTAGGAATTGATCGATTTTGAATCTTACATTTTTG
>JAJEJH010001491.1:0-24954 GCA_026122585.1 Anacardium occidentale | reverse complement strand
TTTTTATAATTTTATTTTTTAATTGTTTAATAATTTTTATTATTATTTAAATTTTTTTAATATTATTTATAAAATTTATTTTTATTTTAATTCAAAAAGACAAAAATTACCCTCTAGAATGAGTATTTGAGTTTTTAAAGTTTTATGGATAGTAATTTATCATTAAATCAAACCGTGAGTGGTAATATATCATTTGGCCTTTTGCTATAGAGCCATCCTAAAAGAGGGTGACTGCCCATCTACTATTGCGTCGCAAAGATGGATTGACTATTTCTTATCTGAATCTCATTTCATTAAAAATGAAGCCAAAATTTAAACCAATCCAATCCTACCATGTGAGGAGGCATGGTTACTTATTGTTTTTCAAAATCTTATTCAAATTAAACTACATGTTATTATTAATATTAAATCATTTATGCAATCAAATTTGCTACTTCTAGCATACATCTTATTATGTTGCAATCAAACATTCATATTAGTCCTCTTCTATTTCTTTCCAATCCAAGTGCTTCTATTTAACTTCAATTAACCTTTTCCCTTTTTATAAAATCATTCTCGTAATATCTAAACTTTTATTCATGTTCTAGCAAATTAGAAAAGAAACACACCGTCTTCGGCAACCCAAAAACAAAACTTACTCAGAAGCAATTCAATTATTCTGAGCTGCCGCCAGCTTAAGCTGATTCTCACGCATGGTTTGGTACTTAGCGAGCATTTTGTCGTGAGGTGGCCAGCTTTCTTTGATTACTGGTGCTTTTGAATACTCTTGTATCCAACCAAATAGCGACGGAAATCTCTCCTTGTCGATAATTTTAATGTCAAGTATCTCTTCCCATAAGCAAATCAAATTAGCAAGCCAACCCAATACAATATCCAAAAATCCAATCTTCTCTCCGCCGAAGAATTTCTTTCCCTTGAGGTGTTCTTCCAAGAATTTCAGGTTTTCCATGGCTTCATCAGAAGCTTTCTCTTGATCTTTCCCTTGTTTGAGGAACACACCCCCTATGGATGGCATAACCTGTTAAATAAGTGGAATTTGACATGATGCATCAAAAGGTCATCTTGGAATATCAATTTAATATCGTCATCAAGATTATTTGTATATTAATATAAGAATTTCAACTAGTTTGCTTATCGGAAGTACTGGAAAAAATCAATCGGGATTGATGGATACCTTGTCGTCGCCAAATTTAGCCCAAAAGCGAGCCATGGCTCTTTCGTAAGGATCTTGAGGCATCAAAGGGTTTTGCTTCCAAGTTTCATCGATGTATTCAAGAATCACTTGTGACTCCGAGATTGGTTTTCCATTGTGAATAAGCACAGGAACTTTTTTATGAACTGGATTACATTGGAGAAGTAAAGAGCTTTTGTTGGAGAGGTCTTCGTCTATTGAATCAAAATGAATGCCCTTGAGTTTCAGTGCCCAAACAATCCTCAAACCGAAGCGGCTAGACCATGTCTTCAAAAGCTTAACTTCCTCTGCCATGTGATTCCTTCTGCGATTCTAATGGCTGATAATTGATAATGGGAACACTTCGTTAGATAGATAGGTGAAGGTAAAAATCAAGGGGCCAAGAGTGGACTTTCCAATTGATACTGGCATTTGTAAAACGACACAGAAACAACCTTGATAGTAGGTTGGAATTCCACACAAGGCATCTTTTTCTCTCAAAAAGACAAAAAGTACGCCAATGCAAGATCCATTAATCTTTTCTTCTTGGGGGAGTCCCATTGTCTTATCTTTCAAGTTAAATGTACAGATACCATAGTCAACATAGCAACAGCTCCAAAAAAATCAACTGCAAAACATTTTCCCCAAAATTTTAGCTACCCTCAAACAGTGACTCAAACTTCCAGCTGATTTTAGTCTTCAACATTTCAATTACTAACTAAGCTGAGCCGCTTCTCACATTAAAAACTGGTTGAGGTCTAAGAACTCTTCACCTGATCAAGCAACCATAAACTACTCTAACAAATTAGACATTTATGTTAAAAAAATTTTTTCACATAGATTAACATTAATTATATTTTTTGATTTATTAAAATTAAATAATTCAATAATTCAATATCAAATTACAATTGAACTTAAATGATCAATTGTAATTTGATATAGAATTGGATTGAATGTTGGTTTTTGCTAATTATTGTGTTTGAGTTAAAGTATGATTGGTTGATTAAATGTTGGTTTTGGCTAATTATTGTTTTTGTTGAATATTTTTATGAGTTTTGAGAAACAATATAATTGGATTGAATATTGATATTGGTTGGTTATTGTGTTTGTTGTGCTACATATGAGTTTGAGTAATATATGAATAAGATGGACTTTTAATGTTGGATAATTTTTCAATAATGTTTAATCAAACGATACATTTAAGAAATATATTAATAAAATATTTCATACAATTAAAATGCTGACATAATACAAAAATATAAATGTACATAACACTCAATCGCATAATACTTAAGTTATGTAAAGTTGAAAGTTGACATCAATATCATTACTAGGTCCAAAAGGACCACGAATTAGTAATGAGAGCATGAAGAATTATTGTTTCATGCATGGCTATGGTGGTAAGTTGTAGGAAATTAAAATAACCGATCATGTGCTATAAGTATTTTACATTATACCAAACGAGTTAAAGTCATCATCCATTAAACTCAATCTAACGTCACAAGCTTCTTGAGCCTAAGTCATGAATGAATGTGATAGGCATGATTTCCAAAAATTCTGGCAATGAAGTTTATAAAAAAATCCATCTTTACACTCAGAAAATTGTAGAAATAGTTAAAATATTCTGCCAAAGACAGTCAAGTAGGTATACCCAAGGAGATAATGAAACCCCACCATTTTTTAATTAGAGTCTAAGACACATTACGATTTCATATTATATAGTATTCTAGGTACTTCTATAAGTCATAAATTAAAGTTTTTAATTCAATACTTTATAGCCTATGCGTAGATCACATGAATTCAAGTTTGATGATTTTATGTTCATTTATATAAATTAAATCTTACATGTGTATCAAAGTAGGATATGACGGGTTATAGAATATGAAAATTAGAAACTGAGATTTGGATTACAGACTTTGAGAATAAAAGTTGAAATTAAGGTTTGATTTAATTTTGAAATTAAAGTTTCAGATTGAATCATTGAAATATGAAATTAGAATCCAATAATCCCTAATCTAGTGTTGTACGATTGAATTTCATCCTATAAAGTGATTTTCTCATTCAAGCGCAAATTCATATCTAAAATTAGAAATTTTGAATTAGGAACTGAAGATTAAAAATTTAATTAGGGTTTCTTTTAGTTTTGAAATTAGGGTTCTTAATTGATGAATTATACTTTGAAATCAAAATTTGAAAATCCATGATTTCATAATTGAAAGGTCGAATTTCACTTTGTGCTACTTCAATTTCAACATTCAAAGTAGTTTAAGGTCGAAATCAGATTTGAAAATTTGTCACATAAAGCTACAATTCTTGATTTTCATGAGAATTGAAGGAGGGTAAGGCACCTTTGGTGTAAGTCGAGCCCTGACGCTCTTTCCCCTTCTACCATAACTATAATAGATGACGGGAATGGTAGCAAATAGTTCATTGAAACAAAAAACTTCCCTCTTCTTTTATGGGTTTTCAATGCAATTTTGAGGTAAAGACTTTAGAATAGACACCTTTGATATGAATAACACCCAATTTGTATCCAGAATCATAAATTTTATTATATTTATGAAGAATCAATGTTGGATCAAAGATATCCACCAAGTAGGGTTCATAATTTCATGGGTCAAACATAGATTGGGAAAACCTAAAAGTTTGACCCACAATACTAAATAGATCATTTAACTTGAAAGTCATCAAATGGGTTTGACCAACTTGCAATGCCAAACTGGCCTAAACCCATCAAAGCTAAACTTGATCTCGTTAAAATGTGTATAGATCACATGCCCACAGCATGATAGGTGCATGTGTAACACGTGTAGGAGCATTAGTGTAACCACCACCCAAGTAAATTATATTCAAGAAAATAAAAAAAAAAAAATCTGGTAGAGTTTTCCCTAAAAATAGTCAACTTAGGAATAATAAACCTGTAAAAAAAGAAAAAAGAAAAAAACACTCCAAAATTTTCAACCAACCAAATACCAGTCTTACCCAACGACTAAATTTTTATTTTCACAATTTCAATTATAAACACAATTAGACATACACACAACAGAAATAAAATTATGTTTTCTGGCTAACAATACATTACTCTTATGTACATATACTCATCTCCAAGATTAGTTAATATACATACATACATATATATATATATATATATATATATATGTATGTATGTATACATATATACATCTCAAAATACATATTAGTCCTATATCAAGTGTGCCACCAGCTCGTGCGTGTGAGTGACCTCTTTTAGCAGTTGCACCACTCGCACCTAAAGAGAAAACTTTATAAAACCACGAGGTAAGTATTAATATATATACTCAGTAAGTAAATTAAGCTAACATAATCTAGAAAACTTAGTACTGATTTCTTCTCGTTTTACTAAAACTTTAACATTTCTACTTATATCAACACTTCTCTAGGCACTTTGAAATCTTTGAAACTCTGAATATGCATCATATGACTGAATATGTGCATAAATGTGATGTAATAAAATTTGCTATACATCCCAGACATATTCTAAGATTCTAAAACAAATAAAGGTCTGGAAATTTTTTAAAATTCTTTCTAAAAACTTTTTTCTTTTTTCGTTGACCGGTCTAGGCTGAAGGATGAGAAACCATGTGTAGCATCTCAAGATTACAAATGCCCTTAGGGGTAGAGTTTAAGGGTTAGATGTGAGAAATAGAAATAGATTGGGAGTTTAAAAGAGTTTAAATGTGAGATAGTAAGTTTCCAGAACCTGTGTGGTTTGCGCATAATTCCCTTTGGGAGGTTTCTTTCATACATAGCATAGGAGATGAAGTTTATTCATTTTCCCTTATGCACTCCCATGCATTGTGTCTTGCACGCTCATGCAAGTGTGTTGAAGGAGAGACATGTGAGTTTTAAGTGTTTCTCACCCAGCTTTTACCCATTTTCCAGCTAAGTTTCCTTTTCTTTTCAGTGACTCCCAGCCCTAGAACTGAGATCCAGCATCCAGCAGCTCCCAATCCAACTAGAGAAGGAAGAGATTAGCTTGATAGAGTTTCCCAATAGCTATGGCAAGAGGTAAGTGCTTCCTTACTTCTTTCTTAAGTTTCCCAGCTTGTATTTGATGTTAATGATGCTTGAATATGTTTCCAGCATGCTTATGAGTTAGATGAATGCTTATGTGTTCATGAGAAATTGCTTCAGATGATGATTTCCACCTATGAACCATGCTTGCTTTGCTTGCATGTGATTATGTGAGAGAATGGATGACTTTCAATGGTGGATTGAGTTGTGATTGGTGATGGATGAAATTGAAGTGTGTTGTATGTTTATTGAAGTGCTAGAAATGTATGCTTTCAGTTGATTTTAGATTGATTGAGGTTTGTTATGGATTCCTGTAAGTTTCAGGCATGTGTCATCGGTGTAGAGCAAGACACATGCTCGTATCTTATAGGTGCATGCCTGTGTGCCTTTGCTTTTGCAGGGACACGCCCATGTGCACGAAGTGTGCATGACCTGATTGTAGAAGACACGCTCGTGTGTCTTGAGGAACACGGCCGTGTGTGTGTTCTTTCAGTGAATTACGCAGATTTTCCAAAAGTGAGCACGATCGGCTGCACGCCCGTGCGCTTTTGCCTTGTACGCCCGTGTACCTTGCTCACACGCTCGTGCATCAGCATAATTTTCCAGGAAAAGCATTAAAATGAGTAATTTTTCAATGACTAATAAGCAGCAGATAATGATAATATCAGATAAATAATGTTGCATAAGCATTCTATAGCATGACATGCCAAGACATCAGCATAAGAAAGGAACAAGGGATCTGAATTTATTAGTCATATAACATTCAGAACCTGATATCTAGGTTAGAGTTTTGGGTGAACTCGAGGGGGCATCTGTGGGATTTCAGCCTTCTGACTGCGGTCAGATCGTTCAGCTTAGTATATTCAGTTTTTTAGCTTGTCGCTAGACTGTTCAGCCCACATGGTCAAGATGTCGAATCCTTGTGTTCATCAGCCTGATTAGCACAACAGGTATTTTCAGATACATATAGATTCAGATGTATGCATATTTAGTATTTATTCAGCATGGCATGATGTACATTTCATGACATGATTAAATAATTCAATCAAGAGAATAGTTTAAGCAATGATCAGTTTAAGCGATAATCAGTTTCAACAAGCGAATAGATGAATGTTAGGGCCAAGACCAGGTATGTTAATGCTTTGTTTGCTTGCTTGGGTTGAGGGAAGTAAGGATCACTTACTGGGTGATCTTTATCACTCATTTCTTTCTTTCTTCCTTTCTTTTCAAGTATGTTTGTTGCTGGTGAGGAGCGGATGAATCGTGGTTGACGGGAGAGGACTCCACATAGTTTTCAATTTTCAGTATAGCCTGTTGGGTCTTGTATTGTAAATTTTGTACTTATTCAGATGTATGTTGTACAAAAACAATTTATATATGAAAAGGCTATTTTAGACCCATTGTATATATTAGTTTAAGCTTCCGCATGTGTATTCAGTTTGTATAGCAGCAGGTTTCTTTTTGTAAGATTCCCGTCACATATACCAAATTCTCAGATTATTAATAAAAGAAAAAGATATTATTCAACAGCAGCGGTATGTGTGGTGGCAGGTCTTATACCATGACCATAAAATTTAACTCTGTCTACAATCCTCAACCTACACGCATTCTATCGAACTGTAGTAAACTTTACTCTAGGGTTGCTCACTAAGAATAACAAACGTGTAGGGCTACTTTATGGGTTCCGTATCGTATCTGTCTTAAGAAAATTCTATAATTAGTTTACTTTATAAAACAAAACATATAAATACCCTTCTTAGAAAACTATGTGTATAAATTAATAATTGAACACATGAATATAAACTTTGTTTTCAGAACTCATATGACTCTTGTTTGGATGTTCACGTGAAATGCAATATGTAGTTAAATACACTTTGATGCTATGCATAAAATGCCAATTATATATACTAGCTACACCAAAAGCGTATATGTATATAAAGTTACAAACAATTCTCTAACATAGTTAAGGTCTATTTGCCACTTTCTATTAGCCTAAGCTTTCTTCAATTTAACACTGTATATCATCATTAAATATGTATTAAAACATAATTCTATGTAGGGATTTAACCAATACTCAAAGCATGATAAGTTTCCAAACGTGACATAATCTACATCATACATACATGTCACAACTTCACAACCTTTCAATATTATTTCAACTCAGTTAGACTCTTGGACATATGAATTGCAATATATACATATTAATTACATAGAATCTATATGTCATCAAACCCTAATTTTATCAAAGTTTAGGGTAAATGTCCTAAAAGCATAATTTACTTACCTTAGCTTGATTATCCTTGTTCTTTTTTCCTTTTCACCACCTTTCCTAGTTTCTCCCACCTAAAAACACCATTAAAGAATATGAAATCATAAACCCATGTATAATTATATCAAATTCCTTGAAATTCTTACTTAAGTTAAGAAGATTAACTGATTTCTTCAACTTTTCTCTAAAAATTCTCTTGAAAACTCCTTGATTTAAACTCAAAAAAAGAAAAAATAGAGAGAATAAGAGGGTGAAGGTTTGGCTACGGGAAGAAGAAGGAAACCACCTTTACGCATATTTATCTTTTGCATTTAATGCCAAATTTTTAAGTGACCAAAATGCCCTTGCCTTTATTTCTTAATTTCATCAAAACCAAGCCATTCTTATAATTTTACTTAGCTAGGAAGGGTAAAAGAGGCAAGATAATGTTGGTATGACTTTAAAATATATAAAAAAAAATTAACTCTTTCATTAAAGTTACCAATTTACCCTTCACCTTTTACAAAAATAACCTTTATGTCCTTTTGACAATTTACCAAAAAATCTTGCCAACCATGTAAAATATTTATGTCTTTTTATTTTAATCTCCATTCTAACCTCTAATTCTTTGTAAAAAGACTATTTAGCTCTTATTCAACAAAGTTGGTCAAATAAGCTCACTTCAAGTTTAATGCCTTTTTTAGTTACTTTTCTTTTATGTTTTCAACTGTAATTACTATTAAAGGGCATAAATGACATTGTAAAACATATTTGGCTTGGGGTATTATAATTCTCCCCCCTTATAAGAATTTTGTCCTCGAAATTCAAGCGAACAACTCAGGAAACCTCTATTTCATGCTTTATTTTGTCTCTCATGTGGCCTCTTCCATTCTTTGATTTCTTCATAAAACCTTTACAAGTGAAACTTGCTTATTTCGGAGCTGTTTAATTTTTCTATTTAAGATCTTTATAGGTTTCTCTTCATACACCAAGTTATCAGTCAATTCCACTTCTTCTACACTTAATACAATAGAAAGGTCCCTAATATACTTTTTTAGCAATGAAACATGAAAAACATTATGGATTTTATCCATATTTAGAGGTAGAGCAAGTCTGTAGGCCACTTTACCCACTCTGTGCAACACTTCAAATGGTCATATGAACCCTGAGGCAAGTTTTTTTTTTTGGCCTAAATCTTATAACGTGCTTGTAGGGGGAAATCTTGACAAATACCTTATCACCCACTTGAAATTCCAAGATTTTCCTTTTTACATCTGCATAACTCTTCTATCTGTCTTGAGCTTGCTTCATCATGTTCTTAATGACTTTGATATCTTCTAACATTTTTTGAGTCATTTCTAGCCCAAAAGTCTGAATTAGATTACTTTGTTCTCCAATGTCATCCTAATACAATGTGGATCTACATTTTCTGCCATAAAGGGCTTCATATGGTGCCATCTTGATAGAAACTTAGTAGCTGTTATTATAAACAAACTTTATCAACTGAAGGATCTCATGCTAACTTGATCTATAATCTGTATAACATGCTTTCAACATATCTTCTAGTACCTGAATAAGTCTCAGAGTCTGGCTATTCGTTTGTAGGTGATATGTCATACTAAAAGCTAATTGAGTACCTAATGCTCTATGTAAACTACCCCAAAATTCTGAAACGAATATAGAATCTCTCTTTGATACAATAGTCTTGGGCGCCCTATGGAGCTTAACTATCTCTCTTACATAAATCTGACCCAATTGATCTGCTATGGTACTATCTTTTATTAGAATAAAATGTGCTAATTTGGTCAAACGATCAACTATCATCCATAATGCATTATATCCCCCTTGCACCCGAGGAAGACTAATGATGAAATCTATTGAGAGATCTTCCAACTTCTATTCTGGTATTTTGAGTTACTGAAGTAGTCCTGATGGTCTTTGATGTTCAACTTTGACTTTTTGACATGTTAAACAATGAGCCACATAATTCCCAATATCTTTCTTCATCCCGATCCACCAATAGCTTTTTTTCAAATCTTGATACATCTTTACTCTCTAAGATAGGCAGTGTAAAGTGTATTGTGTGCCTCGCTTAAAATTTTCTTTTTTATCTTTGAATCTTGGGAAATGTTTACACGATCTCTAAATCAAAGTCATCATCAACTATTTGAAACTCTATCTCTTGACCATTTAAAGTCTGTTGTTTAACCTTCTAGTACCAATGATCAACTGCTTGTTTTTCTTTAATTTCCTTCAAGAGAGTAGTCTTAACTTCCAACCAGGTTGTTCTACTAATCATAATGTCAATTTGCTTGCTAGGAAACTCTTCTTGTAATTCTTTTTGGGTTGAGAGTTGAGATATGACCACTTTTCTACTCAAAGCATCAACTTACCCATTAGCTTTATCTGGTTGATATTTGATATTACAATCATAGTCTTTAATCAATTCTAACCACCTCCTTTGTCATATGTTTAAATCTTTCTATGTAAAATAATACTTTAAACTCTTATGGTCTGTGTAGATATTGCATCGAGCCCCATATAAATAATGTCCTCATATTTTTAGAGCAAAAATCACAATTGCAAGCTCTTGATCATTGGTGGGATATCGCATCTCATAATCTTTTAGTTGGCGAGATGTATAAGCAATAACTTCACCTGATTGCATTAAAACTGCACCTAAACCGTGATGGGAGGCATCACAATAAATATCGTAATCCACACCTTCTTGTGGTAATATTAGAATAGGAGCTATTGTTAACCGTCTTTTTAATTCTTGGAAACTCATTTCACATATATTCGTCCACTAGTAAGGGGTTCCCCGTTTAGTAAGAGTAGTAAGTGGTCTAGCCAATCAGGTAAAACCCTCCACAAAATGTCTATAGTACCTTGCTAATCCTAAGAAACTACGAATCTCTTTCACTGATTTAGGCCTCTGCCACTCAAGAATTGGTTATATTTTACTGGGATCCACTGATATACCCTCACCAGATACGACATGACCCAAAAATACTAATTTATCCAACCAATACTCGCACTTGGCGAATTTGGCATACAACTTCTTTTCTCGCAGTCATTGTAATACGAACTTTAAATGCTTCTCATGCTCATCTCCAATCTTAGAGTAAATCAACATACCATTAATGAATACCACAACAAATTTGTCAAGTCAATCATGGAACACCCTGTTTTTCAAATCCATAAAAATCGTAGGGGAATTTGTCAAACCAAAAGGCATTACCACAAATTCATAATGCCCATATCTAGTCCTGAAAGTTATCTTTGATATATCTTGCTCTATAATCCTCACCTGATGGTATCTTGATCTTAAGTCAATCTTAAAGAATATGGTAGCTTCTCTTAGTTCATCAAACAGATTATCAATATGAGGTAGTGGATATTTATTCTTTATTGTCACCTTATTCATCTCTCTATAGTCAATACATATATGGAGGGAGCTATCCTTCTTTTTAACAAATAGTGTAGGTACACCCCAAGGATAATGACTTAGTCATATAAACCCTTTGTCTAAAAGCTCTTGTAATTGCTTCTTTAATTCTTGGAGTTCTGCTGGGACCATACGATATAAAGCTTTTGAGATGGGTGTAGTACCGAGAGCTAACTCTATACTGAACTCTAACTCTCTCTCTGGCACCAACCTAGGTAGATCATCAAGAAATACATCTGAAAAATCCCTCACTATCGGCACCTCATCTATATCGAATTTTTGTGATTCATTTTTATGTACTACATGAGCTAAATATCCTGTGTACCATTTTCTCATCAATTTTCTAGCTTTAATACTATTAATCATAGTGATGATTTGATAACCCTCTCCAAAAAAAATTTATCACCATTATCTAAATTGAATTTAGCCTTTTTCTTTCGATGGTCTATCTCTACACTATATCTTTCTAGAAAGTCCATACCTAATATCACATCAAAATCTGGCATATCAAGGAGAGTTAAATTGACATCTAGCTCTCTTTTCTAAATAGTCACTAACTTTTCCTTCAAGACTTGATCAGTTATTATACTTTTCCCATCTGGTAACTCTATTTTAGTAGTCTGGATGACTTTACTAGGATGTAACCCAACTCTCTCAACCACACATGGTGTAATAAATGAATGTGTAGCTTTTGAGTCTATCAATGCATACAATGAAACTGAGTGAAACAATAACTGACCAGTAACCGCTGGTGGGCTAGCCTCTGCTTGGGTTTGTTGTATTGTGTATACCCGTGCTGTAGCACCTCTAATGATCTGGGTAGCGGGTGTCTGAGCAAAGGTTGGGGTCGAAGAAGCTTTACAATCTTTAGCTAAATGTCTTGGCTATCGATATCAGTAGCATACATTTCATCCCAATGCAAATAAGCAATTACTCGAATGTGACCTCCCATATTTTTGGCATTGAGGAAGAGGCATTTGCTTTTTACCTTTCCACTCTCTTTTATTACCTTTTTGTTGAAATTTTCTTTTATTCTTATTATCCTAGTACCCTACAGTATTTGAGCCACTGCATAAAATTGATGAAGTAAGGGCACTAAAGCCATCAACTGTAACTCTACTATGAGGCATTAGTCTTACATACACCTTTAATCTCAAAGCTCATGCCAAGGTCTCATTATATGTCTATGGCGGTTGAGCTCCTACTGTAACAATCAAAGCCAACTCTGGTCTAAGCCCAAGTAAGAACTTATCCATCCTTAATCTAGGTGTACTTACCATACTAGGGGCAAACCTTACCAAAGAGTTAAATTTCGTTAAATACTTCTTGACTGAACTATTTTCCTACTATAAAACAATAAACTCCTGTACTTTATATGATATCATTTAATCTGTGCGGTACTTGTCCTTAAAGGCTGTCTGAACTCTACCCAGGTCATATTAGTGACATCTCGCGTCTCTTTAATCAACTACCACCAAATTCGAGCATCGCCTTTTAGGAGAAAACTCGTATACTTAACTTTCTCTCTGTCAGTCATATAGAAGATCTCTATAGCACTCTCTACTGACTACAACCACTCCTTCACTATTATCGGATCCATAGTACCTCAAAAGTCTATAAGTTGATGTTGGCTTGGTAAATCATAAATCGGTTTAATCCTCCTCTGACTAAAAGAGGGTACCGATGCCTTAACTGAAGTGTCACCTTCTAATATACCTAAATCACGAGGAAACCCAAGGAAATGTCCTGTTGGAGGTGTCACGCCCTCAAGTGTTACTTTCTCTTGATTCTCTTGTAATATTTGCTACACAACATTACGTAATCCTTTGGCATCCAAACCCTGATGAGGTACTCTTGGAGGGTGCGACGTCTCTCCTGAAAGAGATTGACCTCTCCTATAAGATCTCGTCACTTGTCTTATTTGTAACAACCATCATTCACCACCAATGTTAGTCATCTATTACACTCACTAAACCCATAGAGTATAATAAAATTTACAACAACTAATCTTTAAGGGCACATCCTCATGGCATGAGTGGCACACTATGAATCTATTCAACTATACTTAATAAGTTCTCTATAAGACCCTAGAAGCCAAAAACATAATTTAATTAGTTTTTTTAACACACTAAAACAGGCTTTGATACCAAAAATTGTAACCACCACCCAAGTAAGTTATTTTCAAAAAAACAAAAAAAAAATTTAGCAGAGTTTTCCTTAAAAATAGTCAGCTTAGGAATAATAAACCTATAAAAAAAAAACACTCCAAAATTTTCAACCAACCATATACCAGTCCTACCCAACAATTGGATTTTTATTTTCACAATTTCAATGATAAACAAAATCAGATATATACACAACGGAAACAAAATTATGTTATCTGGCTAATAATGCATTACTCTTATATACATATACTCATCTCCAAGATTAGTTAACATATATATATACATATCAAAAAACATATTAGTCCTATATCAAGTGTCCCACTAGCTTATGCACGTAAGTTACCTCTCCCAACAGTTGCACCACTCGCACCTAAAGAGAAAACATTATAAAACCACAGGGTGAGTATTAATATATACTCAGTAAGTAAATTAAACTAACATAATCTATAAAACTTAGTACTTATTTCTTCTCATTTTACTATAACTTAACATTTCTACTTATATCAGCACTTCTTTGGGTACTCTGAAATCTTGGAAACTCTGAATATGCATCATATGACTAAATATATACATATATGTGATGCAATGAAATGTGCTATATGTAGGACATGCTGCCACGAGTATCCCTACTACTGAATAATACTCTTTTCTTTTATTAAAAACTAGAAGATGGGTACCCATGACAGGAATCCTACGAAACATAAAATCCTACTACTAAATTATATTTAAGTACAAGCGGAAGCTGAATCTACAACTGAAATACACAATACAATGGGCCCAAACTGACTTTTTCATAACTATATAAACTGTTCTGTACATTGTTCTTACAACTGAGTACATGTATTACATACACGACCCATTAGGTCCAAAACTGAAATAAAATACATGCTGAAAAGTGTGTGTGGGGTCCTCTCCGTCAGCCTCGGTCCACCTACTCCTCGCTAACAACACACCTACCTGAAAAGGAAGGAAGAAGGAAGAGGATGAGTGATAAAGATCACCCAGTAAGCATTTTTTACTTCCCTCGACCCAAGCAAGCAACACACAAGCAATAACGTGCCTGGCCTCGGTCCTATTCATACATCTAATCGCTTGTTGGCACTGAAACTGATTAGTCTGATGTCTGTTCTCATTAATTAATCATATCATGGAATGCATGACATGACACGATAACTGAAATCTGAATATTTACTAATGATGTATGCATCTAAATCTATATGTACCTAAAGGTACCTGCTGTGCTGATCAGACTGATGAACACAAGGATTCGACATCTTGGCTATGTGGGCTGAATACTTTAGCTACTGGCTAGAAAACTGAAAATAATACTGGACAATCTGACTGGTGTCAGAAAGTTAGATCCCACATATACCCCCTCGAGTTTACTCAAACTATAACCCGTATATCAGGTTTTGAATGCTAAAATTATTGAATTCAGATCCCTTGATCCTCTCTCAGGCTACATGCTATGCTATGATATGCTCATGTAGCATTACTTGTCTGAATTCTGACTTATTTGGTGATTATTAGCCTTTGGAATGGTTACCAAATCTTTTTATTTCATTTTACTGCTTAATTTCTGGAAAATAGCTGACGCACGGGCATGTGGACAAATCACACGGTCGTGCAGCACACACATACAAGCGTGCATGGCAAAGGCACACGGGCGTGTGCCCAGACGCATGGGGTCGTGCACTGGTTGTGCAGTCGATCATGCGCGCTTTTGGAATTTCTGGCCATTTCATGCAAAAAAGCTGGCACACGGTCGTGCCCCTCAGGACACACGGGCGTGAGTTTACATTTTTGGCCGTGCACACTTCATGCACACGGGCGTGCTCTTGTAGAAACCAAGACACATGGGTGTGCTCTTGTGGGCACACGGGCGTGTGTCTGGTTTTGCAACAACGGAGCTCACCTGGAAATGCAGAAATCTCATCCAAATCTCAACCAAAATCAAATTAAATTTAAACATGCATCCTAGGCACGTCAATATCCACATATCATGCATCAATTTCATCATTCATCTATCAACACCTATTCCACCATGGAAATCTAACATTTCTTTCACTAGCACACACACAGTCAAGGTAAGCATGCATTTTGGGTGGAAATCATCATATAATCATCAAATCATCGTCATATAAGCATACAAACATAACACCACAAGCTGGAAACGGAAACACACGTTTCCAACATCATCAAACAAGCTGGGAACGCAAAGAGGAAGTAAGAAACACTTACCTTTTGACATAGCTGCTGGAATCTTTCTTTCTATCTATTCTCTGGTTTCTCTTGCTGGATTAGGAGCCGTCGGATGCTAGGAATTGGTTCTAGGGCTGGGAGCTGTTGAACAAGAGAAGGAAAATGCTGAAATGGGTGAGAAATAAAACTTAATCTCCCGTCTCTCTCTCTTTAATCCCACATGCACGGGCGTGCAGGGTGCAGGGCACAGTGCACGGGAGTACACCAAGGGAAATGAAGGAAATTCATTTCCTGCGTTTCGCATGATTAAAACCTCCCTAAAGGAATCATACGAAAGCCACATAGCTCTGGAAAACTTACTAAATCACCCCTAAACTCTTTTGGACTCCCAATCTATTCTTGAATCTCATTCCTAACCCCAAAACTCTACCCCTAAGGGCTTTTCTAATCTGGGATGCCACACTATACATGCCATGCATATTCTAAGATTCTAAAACAAATAAAGGTCTAGAAATTTTTTAAAATTCTTTCTAAAAACTTTTTTCTTTTTCCATTGATCAGTCTAAGCTGAAGGATGAGGAACCATGAGCATAAAATCTAACTCTATCTATAGTCCTCAACCTACACGTACTCTATTGAACTGTAGTAAACTCTACTTTAGGGTTGCTCTCTAAGAACAACAAATGTGTAGGGCTACTCTATGGGTTTCCCATCACATCACTCTTAAGAAAATTCTATAACTAGTTTACTTGATTAAAAAAAAACATATAAATACCCTTCTCTGAAAACCATGTGTATAAAGTAATAATTAAACACATGAATATAAACTTTGTTTTTAGAACCATGTGACTTTTGTTTGGATGTTCACATGAAATGTAATATGTAGTTAAATACACTCTGATGCTATGCATAAAATGCCAATTATATATATTAGCTGCACCAAAAGTGTATATATATATAAAGTTACAAATAATTCTCTAACATAGTTAAGGTCTAACTGCCACTTTTTATTAACCCAAGCTTTCTTCAATTTAACATTGTATATCATCCTTAAATATGTATTAAAACATAATTCTATATAGGGATTTAACCAATACTCAAAACATGGTAAGTTTCCAAACATGGCATAATCTATATCATACATACATGTCACAACTTCACAACCTTCTAACATTATTTCAACTCAATCACACTCTTGGACATATAAATTGTAATATATACATATCAATTACATAAAACCATAATTGTCATCAAACCCTAATTTTATCAAAGTTTAGGGTAAATGTCCTAAAAGCATAATTTACTTACCCTAGCTTGATTATCCTTGTTCTTTTTTCTTTTCCACCACCTTTCTTAGTTTCTTCCACCTAAAAACACCATTAAAGAATATGAAATCATAAAACCATGCATAATTATGTCAAATTCCTTGAAATTCTTACTTTAGTTAAGAAGATTAACTAATTTTTTCAACTTTTCTCTAAAAATTCTCTTGAAAACCCCTTGATTTGCCTTTAATTAAACTCAAAATAAAGAAAAAATGGAGAGAATAAGAGGGTGAAGGTTTGGCTAGGGGAAGAAGAAGGAAAACCACCTTTATGCATATTTATCTTTTGCATTTAATGCCAAATTTTTAAGTGACCAAAATACCCTTGCCTTTATTTCTTAATTTCATCATAACCAAAACATTCTTGTAATTTTATTTAGCTAGGAAGGGTGAAAGAGCAAGTTAATGTTGGTATGACTTTAAAATATATAAAAAAAATTAACTCTTTTATTAAAGTGACCATTTTACCCCTCATATTTTACAAAAATGACCTTTATGTCCTCTTGACAAGTTACCAAAGAATCTTGCCAACCATGTAAACTATTTTATGTCCTTTTATTGTAATCTCCATTCTAACCTTTGATTCGTTGTAAAAAGACCATTTAGCCCTTATTCAGCAAAGTTGGTCAAATAAGCTCACTTAAGGTTTAATGCACTTTTTAGTCTTTTTTCTTTTATGTTTTCAATTGTAATTACTATTAAAGGGCATAAATGAAATTATAAGACATACCTGGCTTGGGGTATTACAATTAGCAATGTGCACCACATGTGCAAAGTACATAACCCCTTTCTAGAGGCATGTTTGGCATGTGTGATTTAATGATGGTATGTACTGGCATGTAAGCAATATTCCCTTGTGTGTGTGGGCACATAAAAAGTTTTTGGAGGTATGTGAACCATGTGTAGGTCTTCTAAAAGAACATGTGGTGCGTGACAAGGCTATTGTAATTTGTGAATGCACGTGTAGTAGTCATATGAAGTGTTAAAGCACGTGGGCAATTCTAATGGCATGTATAAGTGTGTAAAGACCATGTTTTGGTATGTCTTGGATGTGGCAAATGTGGCAAGGTTATGAAACATACACAAGTATACATGCATGCAAGTTTTTTTTTAGAGTGTTATTATATGTGTTTTACATATAAGATGGTTTTTTTAAACACGTAAATGGTCTAAGGTAGACGTGAAATGCAATAAAGACATGTGATGGTGCGTAAAGGCACGTGAAAGGTATAAGTGTACTTAACAACCTATGAAGTGAATGAAAGACTTATGGTGTATGTGTGAGGACATGATACTACTATATATTATACTATTTATTGTTATGTACACATATATATGGTGTAGAAAATATATATATATATATATATATATTTTCTGTTGTTGAAAATTATAATCACTAAATTAATTATTTATGATAGATATAATAGTATCATACCCATACATACTTGTTAGACTCTTGTAGATTTTGAATTGATGCAAAACATATGTTAAAATATTTAATTGGTCCATACATGCATTGATCATGACAAAAGGGACCAAAGGTTTTTGTTTTGCAAAATTTGTCTGACACACGATCGTGTGTGGTCAGAATTCAGTGTATTTTTCGAGCACATGACGTGTGTCAAGTTATAATGATGCACACTTCCGTGTAGTCCCTGCTGTACTTATGTAAGAATACAATTGCTAGATACATGCTTGTGCGGCTCTAACACACACCCGTGTTACTTAGAAAATGTTGGTTGTGTGAAAATCGTATAGGTATCATGTATGCAACCATGTGGTCTTCTAGAATCCTGAAGCACTGAAGCATAAAAAACACATGACCATGTGTGTGGAACACATGCCCATGTGAGTGTGCACGATAAGAGAAATATGATTGTTATAAAACAAAGAATAAAATAAGCATGACCATGCAAGATAAGGACACGCTCGTGAACTTTTTCAGAAAGTTTCCAACGACTCCCAAATCAACAGTAATGATTATATCTTCCTATCAACTATAAATTGAAACTGATTTGAGGATTCAAATGTGAGAGATTTATGCTAATATACTCATATCTTTTCATTTTCTAATTTTTCTCCACTTTTTCTCACAAAATCATATTGTAAATCATTTGAGAGAGTTTGTTTGAGAGCTTACTGTGTATCAGCCTTGTGAGGCAAAGATTTCTGCACAATTTCCACAAATCTTTGGGCATAATCTTATAAAACTAGTGTGGGTTGTAATCCTTATTAAAACTAAGTTAATGACGCAATCCTTAAAATTGAAACTAGTGAGAGAATGGCGAAATCCCTTTTATCAAAACTATTGTAATTTCAGGGTTGAAGTTAGTGAAAGGAAATCTTCAAGCGAGGTTGCTTGAAAATTATGCATGTCATATGAGCCAAAATCTAAAAGCGATATACTGTTAGTATGAGTGAAAACCCAATTTAAAAACCATATCCTATTCATAGTCACCTCACGTCTTATCTTAGCAACTAATTCATTTGACTTGCAAGAAAAATGAAAACTTTGGGAAATGAGTGATGAGTTACTCAATAAGTATCTTTTATCTTTACCTATAAACAAGTTTCCTATCCTTTTTCATTTGTGACTTATCACGCTATTATCTGATTTCAAGTTAATTAATCTTACTTGTTCTGTTTCTTGTCTTACTTTCTTTGCTTTGCTATTACTTGTTATTATATCGTTGCTATGTTTTAGTCAATGCTATGTATAACATGATATAAAGTATGCTAAAATCATGTTTATGCTAAAATTCATGTATTGGCCTTTGAATCTACTTTCTCAAAATATTTACTAAAAATAGTCTATTGTAATCTAAAGATCCTATAATAAAATTATAGTTGAAAGTCTCTTTTTTATATAACTTGTGTATAAAATGTATCTAAAAACTATTGCACAAATTGGATTGATGAATACAGAGATTTGACACCTTGATTGTATAAGTTTATCCATATTGATAATGATCAATAAACTAAAAATATGTTATCATACTGATACTCGATTAGTAAGTTGAAAATCTAATTCATACTGATAAACAATCAGTGAGTTAAAAATATAATCCATACTAACGCACGGTTAGTAAACTGAAATCTAATCTAATAGATGCCCTTGCATATCCACCTTTAAAATAATGTTAAATATTAGCTTTTTTACTTTAAAATACATACATCTGGATCACTTGATCCTTTTTTGAAAACTTTGCTTTGACATGTTATGTCATGTAATGCATGTCATATATGTTATCTTATCATCGTGTCTTCCTATTAAGTTCTGTGTAAACTGAATTAACTTTTAAATCTCTATTCTATATATTTCATGGTGTACAACCATGCACGTTTAGGATGCATGGTTGTGGGTTGGGACATGATCGTGTCCTTACATTGCAAAAGCCTACAAAACACTTGTTACACATGGCTGTGACGTTTTATGCATGGTTATACAAGACTAGTATAGACATACAATTGTGAGCTTTCAAGCATGGTCGTGCCCAAGCACCCATCTAATCATGCATGCTTAGCATACATGATTGTGAGACTATAAAATTATGATTACACAATCGTGCATCATACTCAACTTTTAAAAATCACATATGAAATTTGTAGATCCGTACTCATCCTCAATCAAACTTCAATCAAAGGTGTTCAATCATCAATACATGATCAAGATATTACTTTAAGCATGATTTTCCATCAACTAGTATCAAATCACTTATTAAACTCATCAAAACCCTTAAACCTTCTTAACTAAGGACTTGTGTATTAAGCATGATCCTAACTAACTAAACATCATCAAGTCATCATTATTATTTCATCTTAACATATTTTCATACCATTCCATCATATATCAAACATCAGACATCATCACATGATGATAAAACAGAGACACATACTTGGAAAATAAAGGGAGAAGGTAAGAAACACTTACCTCATGGCTATGAATGTTTTTTTTGTTTTTTGTCTCTAACTATTACTTAATCTCTAGCTCAACTAGCTGCTCTCCCTCTATTCTTTGGTTAGGGTTTTCTAAGAAGGAATGAAAATTTGGGTAAAATCTTATCTAAAAAATGAGAGAAATTATTCTTTATATAGTTGTGTAGAACTAAAAGGACACACGGTCATGTGTCTTAGGGACGTATAATCGTGCACGAAAAATTCTAAAATTTTCACATTTTTTCACATTACACATGTAAAAGTTTCCCAAAGAGACTCATGCATATGTTACATATAGTCTCTAAATGATTATTTTACCTTTAAACCCTTTTAACTCAAATTTTTCATTGTAAAATCTTATTTTTAATCTCAATTTATAGCCGAAAAATATTGTTCTAAGCTTAAGATATTACAACATATATATACATGTGAAAGGCTTGTGATGACATTTAAAGGTGTATGAGATGCTAATAAAACTTTGTTTGAAAACAATTTTAATTTTAAATAAATATTGTGGCATAAAATACCATACTCATATTAACAAATTTAAGTTATCAACTCTTTCATGTGTGGTTAAGTTACCATATTAAGTTAAAATTATTACTTGTTGGGTTAAATGTAACATTTTTGAATTGAAAGTTTCAAAAAAATAAGGAATTATATCTCATGGAATCTTGATTAAGAAAATAATATTTGATATCATTAAAATAATTTGTAAGTTGTTAAGATGTTAACCACCAAAGTATTATATCATTAAAACTGTAACATCTCGAGCTTAAAATAATATTTTAGGTTGGAAATCAAGGTTAAAAAAAAGATTTTATAGCTAAAACAGATTCGGGAAAAGTTGAAGGGTAGAATAGTCTTTTTAGAGACTTTATATGGCTCATGCTTGAAGTATACCATGCTTTATACTGACAGCGATGACTGTCTTTAACCTAATCAGGTGGTCAAAAATGACTACCTAGTTTTATTAGTAGTCAAATCTGGTTGCCACAATGATAGAGACGACTAGATTTGGCCCCCAAAAATCTGACGAAGATAACTAGATCTGACCATCTCTGTCATTAGAGAAAGCTAAAAACGATCAGATTTAAGCATTTTGATTGTTTTCAATCTTTTTTAATGGCAGAGACGACTAGATCTGGCCATCTCTGTTAGATTTTTTATGGCCAGATTTAATCGCTTCTACTATCGTGACGGCCGAAGAACTAAGTGGTTGTTTCTAACCACCTAGTGAGGTTAAAGGCTTTAAATATTTATTTTAAATTTTTATTATTGTTTTAATATTATTTTATTTTAAATTTAATATTTTTATAACATTTATTTTTAATTTTATTTCAAAAAGACAAAAATACCCTATAATTTTAGTTAAAAGGAGGGTATTAGACTTTTAAAATTTTTACAGGTGACAACTTGTTATTAAGCCAAACCATAGGTGGCAATTGGTCATTTGGCTAAAATAGAAAGGACAAAAATTATTTCCCACCCAAGGTTTGATGAAATGCCAAATTTTCGTTCATAAAATTTTAAAAAAAACCAAATTTTTATGTAATTATCAAAAAATCAATTATTAATTTTAATAGTTAAAAAATATTTTTAATTTTTCAGTAAAATATTTTTATAAAAATATATTTGTGATATAAATGTTATTTTTTCAAATTTAATAAGGATAAATAAATAATTAATTTCTTATTTGACAAATTATCCTATTTACCTATCTATCTTAAAAATATTTTATAAATTTAATAGTTTATAATATAACATTGACACATTTAACTTGTATTTTTAGGTCTAATTGTTATTTTTTCAAATTATTGAGTGATATATCAAAATTTAAAAAATACCTCAAACTTTTTTTCAAATTTAAAAGATGCCTAAGATTTAAAAAAAAATTATATTTTATTCCAAATTTTTGTCATTTTATTTAAACATTATGAAGATGTATTTCTAATATAATTATTATTTTTTAAACTTATTAAAGATAAATTGATAGTTTTACTATCTTATTTTAAAGATTATCATATTTAAACCTCAATAATTTGCAAAAAGATATTTGCATCGCCTACCTTACTATGTTTTTTGAGTGTAATTATCATATTTGAAATTATTTGATAGACATATTGAAAGTTTAAAAATTTTAAAAATAACCCCAAATTTATTTCAAAATTTCAAAGACTTTCTAAAATTTTTAAATTTCAAAAAGTCCCAAACTTTTGTCAAATTTCAAAAACCCCTTAAAAATATTTAAAAAATTGTTGTTTAATCCCAAAATATTATTATTTAACATTAACTTTTATCTATATTTACACTAATAAAAATTGTTATTATTTTAATTCTAATTAATATAAATTAAAATAAGAAATATTTAATGAAATTTTAAGAATAAAACATTATTTAATTTGAGAGTATTTTGTATTTAACTTAGTGGGTAAGATTTTGTCATTTTAGCAAACTTTAAGTGAGAATAAGTCATTTGATCTATTTTGTCAAAGTTTGGGAGTGTATTTAAAATTTTTAAAATTTCAGTATATTTTTCAATAATTTTAAAAATGATTATTACACCCCAAAACTATAACAAATTAGGAATATGAATATCATATTATAAATTATTGAGATTATAAAATATTTTTAAAATATATAAGTACATATATTAATTTTTAATACAAGAAATGAAATTACTATTTACCTTTACTAAGTTTAAGAAATGACGTTGATACCCTAAATACATTAATCTAAAAAATTTGAATAAAATAGCATAAGCACTCTTTGGTTGTTAAAATTAACAACTGACTTTTTGATATATGAATGCAAATTTGGTTTTTTAAAAACTTAATGAAAAGAAATTTGTCATTTCATCAAGCCTAGGGTGGGAAATAGTCTTTGGCCTTTCAAAAACTAAAGAGATGATTTAATCTTGTATTATATTATTTATAAATGTATTTGAAAGATCATGAATATTTGTGATCACTTTTATTTATTTTGTGTTGCCACAATGTTGTGAGCATATATGTTGTATTAAATAATCATATTTTGAAACACAAATATTATGCTAAAACTTATCTTTTGATAAAACATTATTTAGATGACATTATTTTAATACTTATCTTTGATATCATCTTATTTCGATATGATATTATTTTTATTATTATTTATGAGACATTGATCATGTTTGATATATGATATTATTTACGTCCTTAATTGATGGACTTTGTTCATATTTTTCTAATTCAATTTAATTACGAAAAGGGAAAATTGTGTTATTTTGTTGAAGAAAGGTGAACATCTTCGGACGATAGAATTTCATATATACATTTTTTTGTAGGTTCTTCTTTGTTTTGTAGTTTATTATTGCATATTGTTCTTATAATTTTCTTTTAAGGCTTTTTTTTCTTAAAGGTTTGTCTCTTTATACAAATTGTGAAACATATTTCCAATTGAAGATTGAAAGGATTTCAACCTCGATAGCTGAGTAGATTTTGCCACAGAAAGTTTGAAGTGATCTTGAACTGTAGCATCCCGGGTTTTTCTAGAAAAGCCCTTAGGGATAGAGTTCTGGGGTTAGAAATAAGTCCAGGAATAGGTGGGGGTCTTGAGGAGTTCAGGGGTGAGATAGTAGTTTTCCAGAGCTGAGTGGCCTTCGTATGATGCCTTTAGGGAGGTTTTAATCATACAAAGCACGAAAAATGGATTTTTATTCATTTTCCCTAGTGCACTCCCGTGCACAGTGCCCTGCACACCCGTGCAGGTGGGTAGCAGGAGAGAGAGACGGGAGATTTATTAGATTTCTCACCCGCAGTTTCCCTTTTTCAGTTCAGTTTCTCTTGTTTTCAGCAGCTCCCAGCCCTAGATCAGATTTTCAGCTTCCAGCAGCTCTCAATCCAGTTAGAGAGATCAGAGATTAGCTTGAGAGATAGTTTCCAGCAGCCATGGCGAGAGGTAAGTGTTTCTTACTCTCTCTTTCAGTTCCCAGCTTGTTTGATGTGGATGGAAACGTGTGTTTCCATTTCCAGCTTGAGATGTTGTGCTTGCATGTGTATATGATGATGAGATGATGATTATATGTTGATTGCTATGCTTATTTTCCACCCAGAATGCATGCTTGCTCTGCTTGTGTGTGTTAGTGAGAGAAATGAGAGATTTGTATGGTGGATTCAGTGATCGTGGATGGATGATGAAATTGATGATGTATATGTGATGATTGAAGTGCCTTGCATGCGTGTTTCAGTTTAATTGCAGATTGGATGAGAATCAGTTGGGTTTCCTGCAGCTTTAGTCGCGCCATGTCTGAGCAGAACAAGGAGCACGCTCGTATGCCCTTGTCTCTGCGAAGGCACGGCCGTGTGCACGAAGTGCACATGGGCAGGAAACGCAGGGACACGACCGTGTGTCCTGAGGGACACGGCC
>JAJEJH010001490.1:0-24985 GCA_026122585.1 Anacardium occidentale | reverse complement strand
CTATACTAGTACTGTAACGTGTAATTAATTTTGTTTTCAGATTGGTTCTTGGTTTTATATTTTTCCTTGAATTTGAAATAATTTTCGGTATATTTGTCAATAAACTTGAAATAATTTTCAGCAATTGAGAAAACATTATCGAATAAGCTGGAAGATGGACGGAACACTGTGCAGCAAAGGATTGTCAAAGCTCTGAAGGAATATCGAAATCTCCATGCTGTGCAGCATCGTTTGGGAGCCAGGATGATATATCCTGAATCTCTGAAGTATTTGCCTCTGTATGGTTTAGCACTTTGTAAATCAACACCACTACGAGGAGGATATGCTGATGTTTCACTTGATGAACGCTGTGCAGCAGGCTACACAATGATGGCATTGCCTGTTAAAAACTTGTTGAAACTTTTGTACCCTAGCTTGATACGAGTTGATGATTTTCTCTTGAAGGTAAAAGAACTTTGTGTGTCTAAATTTTTTAAATAATAATTTATTAGAATTAACAGTTTGCATTTGATAGATGCAGCCATCTGGTGACGTTAAGGAGTTTTTAGACAACATGAAGAGGTTACCACTGGCTGCAGATAGTCTAGATTCTAGAGGACTTTATGTATATGATGATGGTTTCCGTTTCATTATATGGTTTGGTAAAATGCTTCCACCTGATGTAGCTATGAATCTGCTTGGCCAAGACTTTGCTGCTGAGTTATCCAAGGTATGCTATATCATTTTTGTAGTCCACACTAAGTGGTGTCAGTGTTTTGTGATTATTATATGTTTAAGTTCATTTTTCATCAAGTTATGTTCTGTATAATAAAAATACCAATGTGGATGTTGATCTTGGACATATATGTAGGTTTATTATGGCAGATGATTGTTTATTTGATAAACTGTTTTACTTAAGTTCATAAAATAGCTGAAAGTTGGGGTTTGTATTATGTAGGTTGTGATAATTTGTAAAATAAAAGATTTAGTGATAATATTGAAGTTATAAAAATTAGAATATCTGAAAAACTAAATAGAAAGTGCAATGCTGGCAAAGTTTAGCCTTTGATGTCCCTATAATGTGGTTCAAATGGGACCATGATTGCTTGATATTTATTTATTTTTACTGTGTTTAATTGAATGTTAAAGAATTTATGTGTGTAAACATTGATCTCATGGATTTTCAAAATTTCTGGTTCTCTATGCTGCTTCTTGATGATGTTGTAATTTAGTTAACTTGGTACTCCGTTCTTTTTTAATTTTTGGAATCAGGTTACACTTAGTAGGCGTGATAATGAAATGTCAAGAAAGTTATTGAAGATATTGGAGGTACTTAGAGTGATTGACCTTTCCTATTATCAGCTGTGTCATCTTGTTAGACAAGGTGAACAGCCCAGAGAAGGCTTCTTTCTCCTTACAAACCTTGTTGAGGACCAGATTGGTGGTAGCAGCGGTTATGTTGATTGGGTTTCGCAGATACATCGACAAGCACAGCAAAATCCGTAGGACAGAGGTAATAACTTAAAACTACCAACCTCTTCACTGTAGAGGCTGCTTCAAAATGTTGTTCACACTTGAAGGATGCACAATGACATCTGGAAGTTCAAAATAAATTTCAGTGGTTCCATTGCGTAAACATGCTAATTTTTATTAAATTGAATTCTGTATTTGCTATCTTCTAATCTTCACTCTAATGCTGCAGAGATGCCCGTGGCTTGTTCTGTGCTTAACTGAGAATGTGATCCGAGCATCTGTTCAATACTGTAAATAACCTTTGATTTTTGCCACAAGTTCCCTGCTAAATGTGGATCGTTGAGTCACTGATAATGATCACTTTCACCGGAAAGACTTGCAGATGACAATCTGTTGCTTCACCACAGGATTCAATAACTAGGGGGGATGTACTTTCTGATGCAGTATTTCCCTTCTGAAGTTTCATAATGAAATGCAGCAGATGAATTTTTTGTTTGGTAGCTTAAATTATTGTCGGCAAATTTTTTACTTGTGTTTATATTTTTAAAAACCCTTTAGGCATTTGCATTGTGTAGAGAGTTGTCTCAACTGCTCGACATGGTTCATTATACTCAATTTTGTTCTGATATTTGAGCCTCTCTGGGCCTTGAATGGATATTAGTTTTGATGATAGTAGTGCAAGTTGATTCCCTTCTATTACCTTCGTTGTAGAGAAGAGAGAAAAATTATTCATCAAGATTCGAAGATGAATTTTAAAATTTTAAAATTGGGTTTGAATCATGTTCTAGCTTTGCTCATATCATAAATCTGTCGAGTATTTGCCTAATTGCGGATAAAAGAACCAGGGAAAGAAAGATATTTACTAGTAGGGGTGGATTGGGCATTTGAACCAAATTAAGGATGAGTTTGAGATAGACCTCGGCTCTCTGGTGCTAACTGTTCAATGGTGGGAAGAGGAGTGATTGCAGAAGAATCGTTGACGAGACACTCTAGTGTTGCAACAATAGCGAATTTTGAGTCGAGCTTGTTATAAGTTTGATTTGTTTGAGTTTAACATTGATTGGAGCACAAGCCAGTTTGGATAACTTTATCTTTACAAGCTAGATAACCCGATTCTCGAGATTTGATTATTTAATAGTATTGGAGAAGAATGAAAGTTGTAAGCGAAAAAAAATTATTGACGAGATAAGTTACGGTGTTATAATGGCGTCGATGAAGTGTTGATTTTTAGTTGAATTCAAAATTGATGATTTGAAATTTTAATTCAAATTTGATTTGTTTAAATCAATCAATGATGTGTGATTGAGTTGGCTCAAATTGGATCCGTCCGTGCAAGTTCGACAGATGGAGACTGAACGTAGGGGAGTTTGTGTTAGCTTTAAAACATTTGGGGCTTTAGGGGAGGCCACATTGTAAGGGTTAAAAGTAAAAACTATAATACCCCTCATCTTCTCATTCTATCAATCACCCCCTTGGATTGGTCTAAAGAACCCCATAATAGTAAAAGGATATAACTTCAAATGCACCCCTGAATGGATCCGGATGATTTTTACCTCGAAAATTCACCTATCCCTAGACGGCACCTCATGTCGGGTTGCTGGAACATGAAGCTCCATGGCAAATCTCGCCTGTTCTTCTATCGTGTTCACCCCAGGCTACCAACTAACTTTCCTTTTTTGTTCAAGTTTCCCATTTATCTCTTTCCCCACCATTAAAAGAAACAGCCTTTAATCTTTTATTTATTGTGTAAGGGTGGATTCAGTCTAAACTGAATCTGGAGTCATTTTAAGCTCGGATGAATTTATAATTCCCAATTTGAATTTGAATTTGTTCAAATTGATGTACAATATTATTGGTATGATGAATAATATAATCAGATGAATTGAATTGATTTCGAATCAAATTCTTGATCTAAAACTTTAATTTAAGATTAACTTGTTTAAGCCAAACTAACCGGGATTAAACTCAACACTAATTACATGAGCTATTATATTATTATAGTCATAGATGAGTTAGATTTTCTCAGTTTTTGTAGGCGTATGCATGCCTCTAAGTAAACATGGTTACACACACAAAAGGTTACCCTTTAGATACATTAAAAAGACATATAAAATGTAAAAGAAATAAGGGGCATAAAATGCAGAAAGGGGAAAGAAGGAAACTCTGTTTGTGTGTGCGTGGATATATATTGGTAAGACAGAATCTCTACAATTTGGACATCTTGATGCATATGAAGCATAAGCAGTGAGTTAGATTTCTATCATTATTCTCTGTTTCTCCTGCAGTTCTTCCATAATTTCTAAGCATGCATACCCAGGCTTCTCTTAGAATTCAATGCACAAGTTACTGCACCAACTCTATCTGCAGTTAAGGGTGAATTCGATCTAAATTGAGTTAAATTTGAAATTGATTCGAGTTTATATCATATTTATAATATCTAATTTGACATCGAATTTGTTTGAATTAGTGTATAATGTTATTAAAGAATTGTCATTAAATAATATGTCAAATAGATAAATAATATCATTAGATAGACAAATAAATTGAACTAGAGTTTTAGCTTGAAATGGGTTAATGCAAACTTGAGTGAGGTTGGATTAGATCCACCCTTATCTCCAGTTACCACTATATTTTTCTCTGTTTTCCAACTGAGATTACAAGTATCATCATATGCATATATCAAGACCTTAAACAAAATTAAAAAGTGTTGAAAGGGTCTCCATTTGATTCATTTTTTTTTTTCCCAAAATTCAACATCAACAGATTTTTCCTTGGCCATGGACCTGCAGTTGTTGCATTTCATAACTTTATACATGTGAGTTTTTCTGAATGCATAACCTTGAACATGGTGGATATGCCACTTGTCTAAGGAATTCCTGTAATGTTTCAAGGGCGTGATCAAGATCCTCTTTTTCTGGAATATATGTACTGATACATGCAATTCCATTCAAACTGAATTAACATATACTCTTGCTTGACTTCTAATATATGCAGCACTGTCAGGGTTAGATTTAATTTGGGCTGAATTCGAGTAAGGTCAAATTTAAGATTATTTCAAATTTAAATAGGTAATGTGACTTCGACCTTGACCAAATAAGATTTAAATTCAGTTGAAATTAATTTTACTTTGGATTTAATCTAAACTTGCTCGAATTCGAATGTTTGATACAATATTAATTTGACTATTTTATGAAAATAAGTTCAATTTTTAGTTTAAACTCAACTTATTTGATCTAAACATGAATTTAAATTCAAATAATTTGGATTAAATCCGGCCCTAGTTTTGAATCAATGCATAGAAATTAGTCAACAATTGCTTAATTCAATTGGAGAATAAGTGATAAGATTCAAACATATCATATTGGGATCACTTGGAGGCTGAGAATGGTTTTTATTTAATTGCAAATTGGGTTCAACAGAATTGTATGTACATACTAATTATAGGATTATAATTAATTTAATTTCCCTGAATTACTCTTAATTATCCTTGCATGTGACACATTAATTACTGGAATGTAGATTTGAGTATATGTTTGTCTTGAACTTGAAAGTATTTTGTACTATAATGAAAGGTAGCTTGAAGTTGCTACTTGGTATTAGGTAATTCAACTTCGTGGACAAGTTTGCTGCACTAACTGATTTGTTTCAAGTTAGTGCATACAAAAGAAGTGGATGGATTACTAAATAAATAAGGAACGAAGGAACAAAAAGAAGGAAAGATATCGGTCCAACAATTGTGGAAGAAGCAAAGAAACAAAAGGTACCGAAAATAGATGGGTAAGCTACAGTGCGTCTCCTCCCCCCTGTTTCAAAGTTTGCTTGTTCCCGCTTCTGGGTCCTCTTCCTCTTCCTGTGCCTGAGCTCTTTCCTCCGGCATTCTTGGTCGGCCCTTCTTCTCCTTCCGTCCGGTCGGCCGGCCTTGGGCTGGTCTGTTCTGGTTTTCTCCTTGGCTGTTTCGTCTTGAGCGTGCGTGAGTGGCCATGAGCTTCCTCTGGTTCTTGGGTCGTGCTTTCTTGTTTGGTGCTTTAGGCTCCTCTGTGCGGTGCGTGGCGTCCTGGTAGGCTCTCTTATCCTCTTTTCTCTCCTCTTCCCCCTCCTGGTCGTTGCTTAGGTTGCTCTGGTTGTGGTGTGTGGCGTCTTTAGCTGTGTGTGTGTGCTTGTCTGTTGCATGTGTTCAGTTAGCTTTGGTTTTTTCTTCTGCTTTGTCAGCTGTGTGTGGTTGCTTGTGGTGTGTGTGAGTCTGTGTTTCCTGTGTTTTTTTTGGTTTGGCTAGTGTGCTTGTGTTGTGTGTGGTGGCTGGTTAGTCTTTGCAGGTGACATGGCTACACCGTCCAATGCTTCGGGTGGTGGCGGTTTGGGTGTCTATTCAGTGTCAAGTGGTGAGCCTTGTGTATTGAATCCGTGCATGGAGGTGGGGGCCACTTCACGTCCGTGGAACAAGCTTTTTAATAATAAAAAAATGGGTTCTGAATTGGAATATTTTCTGCCTTCGAGTGCCTCCAAAGGTGGAAAATGTATGGTTGAGTTGCCTGAGGAGCTTGCCAATGAGGGAGCGAAGAGATGGGAAACATGTGCGGTTGGATTTTTTCTTGGTAGAAGGCCACCGTTTCTATTGGTCAGAAAATTTGCTGAAAGAATGTGAGGCAATAAAGGGCTGACTGAGGTGACTTCTAATGGTCAAGGTATGGTCATCTTTAAATTTAAGGGGGTGGAAGACTTGAATGGAATCCTTGATGATGACTCGTGGTACATTGGAGGCCAACCTCTTTTCCTTAGGAGATGGTCGAGAAACCTTTCCATGGTAGCTGAGGAGATAAAGACAGTCGCAGTGTGGGTCAGGATCTTTGGAATTCCTTTAGAGTTTTGGAACCCGAAAGGTTTCAGTTATATTGCGAGTGTTATAGGGAGGCCTCTTAGACTTGATACGGTTACTGAGGAAGGTTCTCGGTTAGACTTTGCAAGAATCAATATAGAGATGGAACTTGAGAAAGCTTTTCCAGATTCATTAGAGATCAAGCTTCCAAATGGGAAAGTTATTGAATTGAAGGTTGACTATGCTTGGCAGCCTATCAAATGCCTTTCCTGTAATGTTTATGGCCATGCGCGCGAGGAGTGCAAAGTAGGCAACCAAAGTATGGGGTTCGTTAGGAAGGCGCAAAGAGACCCTGGTCAAATGAGGCATGAAAGAGCGCGAGGAGGTCTTAATGTTCAACTTGCTAGCAAAGGAGTGGGAAAAGGAGGAAATGAGAAAAAGAAAGGTAATGATAAGAATAATGAGGAAGTAAAGAATAAACCTCAATTAGGCCGAGATAACAGGTTTCAAGTGTTAGGGGAAGTTATGGAGGAAGATGGGATCCGCATTGTGGATGGTGAGATTATAGAGGGGGAAAGGAAGTTTGATCACTTGGAAGAATCTTACCCTCATTCTGAGCCTAGTGAAGAAGTGGGGCCGAGTACAAACAAGATTGATAAGAATGAGCCCCTCAAGGACAACATAAAAGTAGATAAAAGGGTTGACAATGAGGAGACTAATGTGAGGGTTGAACAAGAGAAGGAAAGAGAGGAGATAGGAAAATATTCCCAAGTAAAACCATTTGGTAAAGGTATTGTAGTGAATGAGATGGAGGTCAAGCTTAAGGAGTTCAAAAAGGAGCAAAAGGGAAATAAAAAGAAGAGTGGGAAAAAATGGGGGAGTAGTTCTCTTGCAATTAAGATTAATGGTTAATTTGGCTTCTTAGAATATTAGGGGTTTAAATTCCCCTTTAAAGCAGAAGGAGATTAGGAAGCTAATTAGAAGTAGTTCTCTTGACATTTTGGTGATCTTGGAAACGAAAGTTAGAGAGAGTAATAGTGAGAATGTTAAGCGCAATATTAATGGAGATTGGCATTGGGTGAATAACTATATCGCGTGTCAAAGGGGTCGAATATGAGTTTTGTGGAATAATAATAGAATAAGAATGAGGATCATTGAGAGAAAAAAACAATATATTCATTGTGAGATTGAGACTATACTTACTAGAGATAGATTTGTGGCTACCTTTGTGTATGGAGATAATGGATACATTGAGAGAAGAAGCCTATGGGAAGACATAATAAGAATTAGTAATAACACTAATAAAGGCCCTTGGGTGATTATGGGTGACTTCAATGCGATTAGGAAGAGAGACGAGAAAATTGGTGGCACTAACCAGTGGAGTGACCGGGATGAGGAGTTTAATGACTGTTGTAATACTGGATGTCTTGATGATTTAAGACTTATTGGGCCAAGTATGACTTGGAGTAACATGAATGAGGGGCCTTTTAGGATTACGTGCAAGTTGGATAGAGTTTTGGTGGGAGATAATTGGCTTGAAAAATTCCCCAATGCGATTGGAATTGTCCTGCCCAATGGCATCTCTGACCACTGCCCTCTTGTGGTGCACTGTGATGGCAATAAGGGAGGTCGGAAGTGCCCATTCAAATTTTTTAATTTTTGGGCTTCTGATTCGCGTTTCTTGCCCTTGGTTAAAAAGTGTTGGGATACAAGAATTGATGGTAACCCAATGTTCAGGCTGGTCAGAAAGTTAAAATTGGTTAAAAGCAATTTGAGAGTGTTGAATAAGGAAGAATTCTGGAACATCTCTGAGAGGGTCAAACTTGCTAAGGAAAAACTGTATGGTGTTCAAGCTAGAATTCTTAATGACCCTCTTAATGGGAGACTTGTGGAAGAAGAAAAAGATCTTGCTAGAGCTTATCAGAAAATTAGTTGGAAGAAAGAGTCTATGCTTAAACAAAAGTCCAGAATTAAATGGCTAAAAGAGGGTGACCAGAACACTAGCTATTTTTTCAAGTGCTTCAAGAGTCGCACGAATAGAAATGCCATTAGAGCAATAAGGGATGAGATCGACAATTTGGTTTATGAGAAAGACCTTATTCGTGACACTCTAGTGGGGCACTTTAATAATATGTTATCCAAAGATGATCAGGACTCTAGTAGGGATAACGTGTCTAAATTATTTGATGTTAGAATCTTGGATAATATGGCCCTCAATATGATTAAGGAGATCACTGAGGAGGAGGTGAAAAGTACCATCTTTTCTATGGATGACAATAAGGCTCCTGGCTCGGATGGTTTTGGTGCTAAATTTTACAAGGTGGCTTGGGAGATTGTTAGGCAAGACGTGTTTGAAGCGGTCAAGTATTTTTTTGATAGTGGATCCCTTCTTCGTGAAATCAATTGTACAATCCTTGCCTTAGTTCCTAAATGTGACAACCCTACTTATGCTAAAGACTTCAGACCCATTGCTTGTTGTAATTTGATTTATAAGTGCATCTCTAAAATCCTTGCCAACAGATTGAAAGGTGTCCTTCCTGACTGTGTGAATAGAGCTCAAGCTGCCTTCGTTAAAGGGAGGAAAATTGGTGATAATATTCTGTTGTGTAATGAGTTGCTCAACAAATATCATAGGGATGTTGCCAATAGGAAGAAGTGTGCTATAAAGATTGACTTGATGAAGGCCTATGATATGGTTAATTGGGAGTTTGTTTTAGCTTGTTTAGGGAGACTTGGATTTCACCCCAAGTTTATTCATTGGATTAAAGAGTGTATCACGTCACCCATGTTTTCCATCTGTATCAATGGAGAATTGGAAGGATTTTTCAAGAGTTCAAGAGGATTAAGATAGGGCGATCCTATTTCCCCGTACCTTTTTGTCATTATTATGGAAGCTTTTGGCAGGATTCTGGAAAGAGAGGTTTTGAAAGGGAAATTTGAGTACCACTGGAAATGTAAGGAGAATAAAATTACCCACTTGTGTTTTGCTGATGACTTGATTTTGTTTTGCAAAGCAGAGGAGAAGTCCATTAGAACTTTCAAGGATGCTCTAGATACTTTCCATAAATGGTTGGGTTTGAGAGCCAATAGAGAGAAGAGTAACATCTTTCTCTCAGGTGTGGGTAAAGAAGAGAGGAGTAGACTTATCAATGTCCTTGGGTTTGGTGAGGGTTCTTTCCCTTTCAGGTATCTTGGAGTCCCAATGGTGTCTTCCAAGATTTCTGATGCTAAGTGTAGACTGCTTATTAATAAAATCATCGGTCGAATCTTATCTTGGAAGAGCAGATTCCTTTCATATGCGGGTAGACTAGTTCTTGTGAAATCTATCCTTTTCAGTTTTCAGGTGTTTTGGGTGACTTATTTTTTCCTTCCTAATGAAGTTCTTAAGGAAATTGATGTTAAACTTAAGAACTTTTTCTGGAGTGGGGGGGAGGTTAACTTTGGAAAAGCTAAAGTCGCTTGGGATGAGGTCTGTAAGCCATGTGTAGAGGGTAGCTTTGGGATTAAAAGAAGTAAAGAGTGGAACAAAGCTGCTATGGCACAACATTTGTGGAATATTGTTCGTAGGGATAGATCCTCTATATGGGTTGATTGGGTTAGCAAAAACAGAGTCAAGGATAAGAGTTTTTGGAATATCCAATGCAGTAGTGATAGTCCGTGGTGGTGGAAGAAACTCCTTAAGTTGAGAGATAAAATGCAAACTAGGGTTGGAAATGTAATTGGTAATGGTGAGGACACTTTCCTTTGGTGGGATAACTGGCACCCCCATGGCCCCCTTGCTAAAAAGTACGGTGATAAAATTATTCATGACTCGAGGATTAGGAAGAATACGAAAGTCTAAAAGATCATTGAAGGGGGAGAATGGAATTGGCCTGTGGCTAGATCTCGTGAGATGGTTGAGGTGAAGGTAGCTACGCTTTGTATTCCTACAGGGGGACGAGATAGGGTTCTTTGGAAGCTGTAGGACCCGCCGCCCCGAGTACCCCTGCTGCTGAAAGAAACTAATCTTTTATTCAATAAACTGGAACTTGGGTACCTGAGACGGGAATCCTACGAAAAAGTAAAACTACCTGCTGCTCTAATTTACACTGCAAGCGGAAGCTGAAACTGAAATATACAATGAGCCCAACTGGCTTTACTATATATATATATATATAACTGCTCTGTACAACTGTTTTACATCTGAGTACATATACATTTGCAAAACGTACAAGTACAAGACCTCACAGGTCCAACTGAAAATAAAATACAAACTGGAGAGTGTGTGTAGGGTCCTCCTCGCCAGCCTCAATCCACCCGCTCCTCGCCAGCAGCAAACTGACCTGAAAAGGAAGGAAGAAGGAAAGGGATGAGTGATAAAGATCACCCAGTAAGCATTCCTTACTTCCCTCAACCCACGCAAGCAGCAAACAAGGGCATGCATACCTGATCGGCCCTATTCATGCATCTAATCGCTTGCTGGCACTACATCTGATTTATCTGATTACTGCTGTTATCTGATTATTCTGTTATCTGGTTACTGATTTCTGATTAATGCATGTCAATATGAATATATGAAATGACATGCTGAGCTGAAATCTAAAAATGACTGATGATGCGTGTATCTGAGCATCTAACTGAATGTACCCGAAGGTACCTGCTGTGCTGATCAGGCTGATGAACACAGGGATTCGGCATCCTGGCCAAGTGGGCTGAACATTCTAGCTACTGGCTAGAAAGCTGAAACTGATCTGCTGATATACTGCTGAGCTGACTGACTGGTGTCAGAAAGCTGGGTCCCACAGATGCCCCCTCGAGTTCACCCTAAAACTGAAACCCATAGATTGGGTTCTGACTGCTGAAAACTATTGAATTCGGATCCCTGGATCCTCATTCAGACTATATGCTATGCTCTGAATGCATATGCTGCTATTCTTAACTGAATTCTGAATTATCTGATGTCTGATTGCCTTTGGATGAATTACCAAACCTTTAATAAATCAATTTCTGAATTTCTGGAAGAAACTGGCTGACACACGGCCGTGCAGGGAAAGCACACGGTCGTGTAGCACACACACACGACCGTGCAAGCAAAGGCACACGAGCGTGTGCCCCAGCACACGGGACCGTGTGTCGGTCGTGCGTCTGGGCGTGTGTGCTTATGGAATTTTGGCCATTTCATGCAATAAATGGGACACACGGCCGTGTCCCTCAGGACACACGGTCGTGTCCCTGCGTTTTCTGCCCGTGTGCATGAAGTGCACACGACCGTGTCCTTGCAGAAACAAGGGCACACGGGCGTGCTCTTGCGGGCACACGGTCGTGTGTCTTGCTCTGCTCAGACATGGCTCACCTGAAACGCGCTGGAAACCAACTGATTCTCAACCAAACTGAAATTAACTGGAAATATGCATAAATGGCACTTCTAATAACACATATCAATCATCAATCTCAACATCCATCCACTGTTACTGATTCCACCATTAGTACATCAAGTTTTCTCACACTACACACACACAGCAAAGCATGCATGGTTCTGGGTGGAAAATAAGCATGGCAATCAACATATAATCATCATCTCATCATCATACATGCATACAAGCATAGCATCTCAAGCTAGGAATGGAAACTCACATTTCCATCCACATCAAACAAGCTGGAAAACTGAAGGAGAGAGTAAGAAACACTTACCTCTCGACATGGCTGCTGGAAGCTTAAACTCAAGCTATTCTCTCTGATCTCTGGCTGGATTGGGAGCTGCTGGAAGCTGGACTTCTCTCCTAGGGCTGGAAGCTGCTGAAAAGGAGAAGAAAGCTGGCTAAAATGGGTGAGAAAATGAAAGTCTCCCGTCTCTCTCTTTCTTTAATCCCACCTGCACGGGCGTGCAGGCTTGGCGCACGGGAGTGCACCTGGGAAAATGGATGAAATCCATTTCCCGCGCTTCGCATGATTAAAACCTCCCTAAAGGCATCATACGAAGGCCACACTGCTCTGGAAAATTACTAACTCACCCCTGAATTCTGATAAACTCCCAATCTATTCCTGAATTCTATTTCTAACCCCAAAACTCTACCCCTAAGGGCTTTTCTAAAACTGGGATGCTACATTACCTCCCCCCTTAACAAAATTCCGACCCCGGAATTTACCTGAACAACTCTGGGAATCTATCCCTGATCTCAGACTCTACCTCCCAGGTGGCTTCTTCCACCCTCTGGCTGCGCCATAACACTTTGATCAGTGGAATCTCTTTATTTCTGAGGACCTTGACTCTGTAGTCTAAGATCTGAACTGGAAGCTCTTGATAACTGAGGTCTTCTGCCAACTCTATCTCTGAAAACTGAAGCACATGAGATGGATCTCCCACATACTTTCTCAACTGGGACACATGGAAGACATTGTGGATTCTGTCCATGCTAGCTGGCAGTGCTAATCTGTAGGCGACTGTCCCTATCCTCTCGAGGATCTCGTAGGGACCAATGAATCTGGGTGCTAACTTCCCTTTCTTGCCAAATCTGAGGACTTGCCTGTAGGGTGCAATCCTCAGGAAAACTTTGTCACCCACTGAGAACTCTATCTCTCTGCGCCTCAGATCTGCGTAGCTTTTCTGACGATCCTGGGCCTGTCTCATTCTCTGCCTGATGATCTTGACTTGCTCAATCATCCTCTGAGTCGTCTCTGGTCCCACTGATACTTCTAAGGAATCTCTCTCCCCAATCTCATCCCAATGGAGAGGAGATCTGCACTTCCGACCATACAGCGCCTCAAATGGAGCCATCTGAATTGTCGCCTGATAACTGTTATTGTAGGCGAACTCCATTAGAGGAATCAGCTCTGCCCAATCGGTCTGGAAGTCCATACAACATGCTCTCAGCATGTCCTCCAATATCTTATTCACCCTCTCAGTCTGGCCATCTGTCTGAGGGTGATATGCTGAGCTGAAATGCAGCCTGGTTCCCAATGCTCTCTGCAGAGATCTCCAGAAGGCTGACAGAAATCTGGAGTCCCTGTCTGACACTATCGTCCTGGGAACGCCGTGGAGTCTCACCACCTCTCTGATGTAGAGTCTGGCTAGCTGCTCTGTGGACATTCCCTGTTTAACTGGCAGGAAATGCGCTGACTTGCTGAGACGGTCAACTACGACCCATACTCCATCATATCCTCTCTGAACTCTGGGAAGCCCGGAGATGAAATCCATGGAGATATCATCCCACTTCCACTCAGGAATACTTAGAGGATGAAGTAATCCTGAGGGTCTCTGGTGCTCTGCCTTTACTTGCTGACATACAAGGCATCTGGAAACGAAGTCTGCTATGTCTCTCTTCATCCCTGACCACCAGAAACTTTTCTTGAGGTCTCTGTACATCTTTGTACTGCCCGGGTGTGCTGAGTACACCGCATTGTGCGCCTCTGACAAAATCCTCTGTCTCAGCTCTGAACTCTGGGGCACACAGACTCTGCCTCTGAACCTCAAGATCCCATCACTGAACTCAAAGTCTGGCACTACTCTCTCTGACATTTTCTGAAGCATACTCTGAGTCCACTCATCTGATATCTGCCCCTCTCTGATCTCATCATACAAAGAGGATCTGATCTGAAGCCTCGAGAATCCTGCTGTCACTATCTCTATCTGCTCTCTAACAATCTCAGACTGCAGCTCTCGCTGAACTGATAAGCTGGAAAGAGCTACTCGCCTACTCAAGGCGTCAGCCACCACATTGGCTCTCCCTGGGTGGTATCTGATGTCACAATCATAGTCCTTCACCAGCTCCAACCATCTCCTCTGTCTCATGTTGAGCTCTTTCTGGGTGAAGAAATATTTCAGACTTTTGTGGTCTGAATATATACTGCATCTGACTCCATACAGATAATGCCTCCAAATCTTCAGGGCGAAAACGACCGCTGCTAACTCTAGGTCGTGGGTAGGGTATCTCAACTCGTGATCTCTCAATTGCCTAGAGGCGTAGGCAATGACCCTACCATTCTGCATCAAAACTGCCCCGATCCCCTGATGGGATGCATCTGTATAGACATCGAACTCTACCCCCTCCTGGGGTAGCGCCAAAACTGGAGCGCTGGTCAACCTCTGCTTGAGCTCCTGAAATCGCTCTTCGCACTCCTCTGACCACACAAATGGAGACTCTTTCCTAGTCAAGGCAGTAAGAGGCCTTACTAGGCTGGAGAATCCCTCTATGAACCTCCTGTAATAGCCTGCTAACCCAAGGAAGCTTCTAACTTCTTTCACTGACTTCGGCCTTGGCCAACTGAGAATCGCTTCCACCTTGCTGGGGTCCACTGAAATTCCCTCTGCTGACACCACGTGGCCTAAGAATGCCACTCTGTCGAGCCAGAACTCACACTTGGAGAACTTGGCGAACAAATGCTGATCTCTCAGTCTCTGAAGCACGAATCTCAAATGCTCCTCGTGCTCTGCTACACTTCTGGAATAAACCAGAATGTCATCTATGAATACCACCACGAACCGGTCAAGGCAATCAAGAAAAACCCGGTTCATCAAATCCATAAAGATGGCTGGGGCATTGGTCAACCCAAATGGCATGACCACAAACTCGTAATGCCCATAACGAGTCCTGAATGCTGTCTTGGGGACATCTCTCTCTGCTACCCTGACTTGATAATAGCCAGATCTCAAATCTATCTTGGAGAAAACTGCTGCGCCTCTCAACTGATCAAAGAGGTCGTCGATTCTCGGCAGGGGATACTTGTTCTTCACCGTTACTCTGTTCAGCTCCCTGTAGTCAATACACATCCGCATTGACCCATCCTTCTTCTTTACAAATAAAATCGGAGCTCCCCACGGTGAACAGCTCGGTCGGATAAATTTCTTATCCACCAGCTCCTGCAACTGCTTCTTCAACTCTTGGAGCTCAGCTGGAGCCATCCGGTACGGAGCCTTGGAAATAGGAGCCGCACCAGGGAGAAGCTCGACACTGAACTCCAACTCCCGATCTGGAGGTAACCCTGGTAACTCGTCTGGGAAAACATCTCTAAACTCTCTGACCACGGGCACCTCATCGATACTTGGCCCTACTGAACTGCTGCACACTACATTGGCCAAGTACCCTACACAACCCTGCCTCATCAATCTGCTCGCCTGGATGCACGAGATCATCATGCTATCTACTATGCCCTCACCAAAAACGAAGCAATCAGGGCCTATGTGGAATCTAACCTTCTTTCTTCCACAGTCTATCTCTGCATCATAATTCCCCAAGAAATCCATCCCCAAGATCATGTCGAAGTCTGCTAACTCCAGCAGAATCAGATTAATAAGCATCTGTCTACCCATGATCTCTATCTGCTGATCTAGGAGGACTCTGTCACTCACCACGAAACTCCCATCTGGCATCTCTACTAGAATACTCCTATCGGCCACACTAGGGTCAACCCCTAATCTCTCTACTACTCCCCTGGAAATGAAACTGTGTGTGGCCCCGCAATCAACCAGTATAAATAAAGGAGTACCAAGATAGAGAATCTGACCAGTAACTGCATGGGGTATGGCATCTGCCTGCTCCTGGCGGACAGCATAAACTCTGGCTCTGCCGCCGCCTCCACCTGAAGTGCTAGCACCACCTCCATGTGCTCCGGCACCACCTCTGAGAGCATCTGCTCCACCTCTCTCTGCTCTGAGTCCGCCTCGGGGTGGACCACCTCTGCCTCTGAACTGACCACCACTACCTCTGCTGGGCCCAACACCAGCTCCACCTCTGGCTGGGCAATCTGCCATCATATGCCCTGGCTGGCGGCACATGTAACACACTATCTGGCCGGCGAGGCACTCTCCTGAATGACGTCTGCCACACTGAGTACACCGTGGCAGGGAAAACTGTGGTGCAGTCCTCTGTCTCTGAACACCTCTAGCTGATCTCTTAGCTGACAGTGGCCTCTTGCCCTTATCTCTCTCATCTGCCCTCTCGGCTACTCGGCTCATGGCGCCCATTTTCTGAAGACTGGCCTCTGATCTGAGGGCTCTCCCCAAAGCATCACTGAACAGCTGGGGAGGGTACGGTCCGGTCAGGACATCCCTGGATATTGCTGGATGCAGGCCATGGACGAACTTCTGAACTCGGCCCAACTCGGTCCCCGCCAAACTAGGGACAAATCTCGCCAAGGCATTGAACCTTGTGGCGTACTCCTGTACTGAACTAGGCCCCTGAACCAATTCAATGAACTCTTGGGCCTTTGAATACATCAACTCTGAGCCCCGGTACTCGGCATCAAATAGCCGTCTGAATTCTGCCCAGGTCATCTGCTGCTCAGGGATGGTAGCCCTAGCTAGGCCCCACCACACCTTGGCATCGCCTCGGAGATGGAATGTCGCAAATCTGACCTTCTCTTTCTCTGATAACGTGAAGAGACCCATGCTACTCTCCACTGACTCAATCCACTCTTCTGCCACTGCAGGATCTTTGGACCCACTAAACTTTACTGGCTGATACGGTCCTGGCAGATGGTAGATTGGATGAAGTCTACCTGATGAGCTTGTACCCACTGTCTCTGTACTAGTAGCCTGACTGTGCTCTCTGTACTCTGCTGGATACTGATATCCTTCTCTGACAGGCTGAGGCTGAAACGGATAAGCCTCTCTGGCTGCCTGAGGCACTGAGTAATACTGAGGCTGAGGCTGAGGGTAATACTGCTGCTGATACTCTGGCTGAGGCTGAAACTGAAACTGAGACTGAAATTGTGGCTGATACTGTGGCTGAAACTGTGGCTGTGCTGGAAACTGATAAGCTGAATACTGAGGGGGATTAATGTTGGCTGGCTCTGGCACATTTCCCACACCAGCTTGCTGTAAACTCTCTCTGACAACATCCCCAATCATCTCTCTGAGCTGATCTGGTCTGATTGGCACATGGGAGGAACTCTGAGATCGCCGCCCCTCACTGACACTCATGGGACGGACAGGGGGACTACTACTGGCTTCATCTATGTATCTAGGAACATAGGCTTCTCTATCTATAGCATCGTAAGCAAAGGGGGTTAGAAACACAAACATAGCAAAAGCTGGAAAAGAAATACCTGACTGGTGCTGTGAGGAGGGTCTGGATGATGGCTGCGAAGGAGAGAAAGCAACACCACACACTTACAACTCAATCTCTACTGAAAATGGCACAGAGAAACGCTCTGATACCAACAATGTAGGACCCGCCGCCCCGAGTACCCCTGCTGCTGAAAGAAACTAATCTTTTATTCAATAAACTGGAACTTGGGTACCCGAGACGGGAATCCTACGAAAAAGTAAAACTACCTGCTGATCTAATTTACACTGCAAGCGGAAGCTGAAACTGAAATATACAATGAGCCCAACTGGCTTTACTATATATATATATAACTGCTCTGTACAACTGTTTTACATCTGAGTACATATACATTTGCAAAACGTACAAGTACAAGACCTCACAGGTCCAACTGAAAATAAAATACAAACTGGAGAGTGTGTGTGGGGTCCTCCTCGCCAGCCTCAATCCACCCGCTCCTCGCCAGCAGCAAACTGACCTGAAAAGGAAGGAAGAAGGAAAGGGATGAGTGATAAAGATCACCCAGTAAGCATTCCTTACTTCCCTCAACCCACGCAAGCAGCAAACAAGGGCATGCATACCTGATCGGCCCTATTCATGCATCTAATCGCTTGCTGGCACTGAATCTGATTTATCTGATTACTGCTGTTATCTGATTATTCTGTTATCTGGTTACTGATTTCTGATTAATGCATGTCAATATGAATATATGAAATGACATGCTGAGCTGGAATCTGAAAATGACTGATGATGCATGTATCTGAGCATCTAACTGAATGTACCCGAAGGTACCTGCTGTGCTGATCAGGCTGATGAACACAGGGATTCGGCATCCTGGCCAAGTGGGCTGAACATTCTAGCTACTGGCTAGAAAGCTGAAACTGATCTGCTGATATACTGCTGAGCTGACTGACTGGTGTCAGAAAGCTGGGTCCCACAGATGCCCCCTCGAGTTCACCCCAAAACTGAAACCCATAGATTGGGTTCTGACTGCTGAAAACTATTGAATTCGGATCCCTGGATCCTCATTCAGACTATATGCTATGCTCTGAATGCATATGCTGCTATTCTTAACTGAATTCTGAATTATCTGATGTCTGATTGCCTTTGGATGGATTACCAAACCTTTAATAAATCAATTTCTGAATTTCTGGAAGAAACTGGCTGACACACGGCCGTGCAGGGAAAGCACACGATCGTGTAGCACACACACACGGCCGTGCAAGCAAAGGCACACGGGCGTGTGCCCCAGCACACGGGCGTGTGCCCCAGCACACGGGACCGTGTGTCGGTCGTGCGTCTGGGCGTGTGTGCTTATGGAATTCTGGCCATTTCATGCAATAAATGGGACACACGGCCGTGTCCCTCAGGACACACGGTCGTGTCCCTGCGTTTTCTGCCCGTGTGCATGAAGTGCACACGGCCGTGTCCTTGCAGAAACAAGGGCACACGGGCGTGCTCTTGCGGGCACACGGTCGTGTGTCTTGCTCTGCTCAGACATGGCTCACCTGAAACGCGCTGGAAACCAACTGATTCTCAACCAAACTGAAATTAACTGGAAATATGCATAAATGGCACTTCTAATAACACATATCAATCATCAATCTCAATATCCATCCACTGTTACTGATTCCACCATTAGCACATCAAGTTTTCTCACACTACACACACACAGCAAAGCATGCATGGTTCTGGGTGGAAAATAAGCATGGCAATCAACATATAATCATCATCTCATCATCATACATGCATACAAGCATAGCATCTCAAGCTAGGAATGGAAACTCACATTTCCATCCACATCAAACAAGCTGGAAAACTGAAGGAGAGAGTAAGAAACACTTACCTCTCGACATAGCTGCTGGAAACTTAAACTCAAGCTATTCTCTCTGATCTCTGGCTGAATTGGGAGCTGCTGGAAGCTAGACTTCTCTCCTAGGGCTGGAAGCTGCTGAAAAGGAGAAGAAAACTGGCTGAAATGGGTGAGAAATGCAAATCTCCCGTCTCTCTCTTTCTTTTATCCCACCTGCACGGGCGTGCAGGCTTGGCGCACGGGAGTGCACCTGGGAAAATGGATGAAATCCATTTCCCGCGCTTCGCATGATTAAAACCTCCCTAAAGGCATCATACGAAGGCCACACAACTCTGGAAAATTACTAACTCACCCCTGAATTCTGATAAACTCCTAATCTATTCCTGAATTCTATTTCTAACCCCAAAACTCTACCCCTAAGGGCTTTTCTAAAACTGGGATGCTACAGAAGCCAAGTGGGGATAGCAAGTTTTCCATAAATTCTGCTTGGAATGAGTTTAGAGAAAAGAATGTCTTGGTGGATTGGGCTCACCTTATCTGGCACAAGAAGTTCATTCTTAGACACGCCATAATTTTGTGGCTCGCTTTGAGGAGGAGGTTGACCACACGTGACAAGTTACAAAGGTATGGAATATGTTCTAATACTACTTGTGTGTTGTGTGATATGCATGATGAAAACATAGATCATCTTTTTTTTCATTGTTCTTACAGTCAGTTTATTTGGTGTGAAATTCTTAACCAGAGAAATTTGAGTTACAGGGACCAAGGGTGGGACGAATATATTAAGGGGATTTCAAAAAAGTGGAAAGGGAATTCGCTTAGGGCTACCATAGCTAAGATGAGCCTAGGTGCGGTGGTTTACAGTATATGGTGAGAGAGAAATAATAGAGTCTTCTCAAGGGGTGCCTTGCCTAAAGAGATGGTTTGTGTTAATGTGAGGAAAGTCATTAGAGATAGAGGAGCGGAGTTGAGTAGCTTTCCTATCTCTAACCTCAATAGAATTCTTGCTAGTTGTTGGTCGCTTCCTTTGTGTATCTTTAAAAAACCATGAGTTTGTTTTTTTATGAGGAGGGGATGAGAGGTTACTGGAGCCTTGAGAGAGACAATTTTGAGGGGATGAGGTCTATTAAGAAAGATGTCAGTGTGAATAATGGGGGTTTTAGGTTTGCCGCTAGTTGGTAGGAGAGTTGGAGAGTCTTTTTGGAGGTGGTTGCCAAGCTTAGTGGGAAGGATGTGATTATTACTAACAACTTTTTTGTTTTGCAGGGCTTATTCTCTTTTCTAACCTTGTTTTGTTGGACCTATCCCTTGAGACCAAGCATGCTTACCATAGCCATTGACCAAGATTATCAATTATGGACATTAGTCACTTGTGTTAAGATGTGTGGTTTCTTTTGGCTTAAAAGGCCTAGATATCATAGAAGATATTTTGGTCTTAAGAGCATAATCACTTGGCTTGGGAGTTATCTTTCTTGGTGGTTTCTTTACACTTTTGAGCGGTCCTCCCATCCATGGGGGCTGCGGTTACATCACCATTTGTGGGGAGCTTTAAAGGCTTTACTTTGCAAGGCTATTGGCAAGAAGAGGGCAGCTTGGAGCTATTTTGGTTATAAAGCACAAGTTACTAGTGCATGACATCTTAATCTCATTGGTTCCAACATGCTTTCCTCCATCCATGGGCTTTTTAAGCAAGGTGATTTGAGCTTCAGTTGGCAGGAGGGTAATTACACATGCGGGGATTGGTTCGCCATGTTTTGGACCTCAGTAAGGCTGCAAAAATCCAGAATTCGCCTGGTGGAAGGATTTTCAAGCTTTACTCTAGGTTTGCATGTCAATTTGAAGGAAATCAAGGTGGATCCCCACTCCCGGACCTTAGAAATGTTGTACCATCATAGTTACACATGTGTGAAGTTGAAGGTTAGCTTTCGGACATCGTTTCAAGCCCTTTTTCAGTATCTTAAATCTGAAAATCCAGATTTACTATTTACGGGTACTATTCCCATGAACAGTAAATTCTGGAAAATTTTCCAGGTTAGGCTGGGTTTTTTCCCTTGTTTTGAGCTGCAATTCTACCACCATTGTAGAGCAGTTTTCGAAGGGATTAAAGTCAAGGCTTTCTTATGCATTCAAGCTTCCTTTCAAGGGCTTAAACCATGGTTAAAGGTTGCTAAATTAATAGATACACAATGGAATATAAAGGAAAAAAATCAGCATCATGGATGCAACTTGGTGGCTACGGTGTTGGAGTTCCTGCCTCTGAGCCTGGCTGCCTCTTCCCCATATGCAAAAGTTTCTACTCCAGCTTGGAATAACGGGTCTGCAATATGGAATGGATTATTTTCAAGTCTTGTGGGATACCTGGTTTGGCTAGAATTTGGATTAGAAAGGGGCTGCATCATGACTTCTTATTTGGATTGTTTTCTGGGCTTGGTTCTCTTATGCTACTTATTTCTTGATCAAATGAATTAAGACTTAAAGAGGGGAAGGGCAATTGGTTGAAGGTTTTGTTTAAGCTGTTCTTCATGGATATTCATATGTATATGATTGTAAAATGTTGTAATTAGCTTTAGTTTTAGCTGGTTTGTTCTTCTTTGGTTTTATTTGACTCTTTGTCTGTTCTCTTAGGTTCTATCTTGACAGGAGCCTAGATAGACTCTCAAGAGGATCGATCGGAGTTATCATAGTCTCTTGTTTGTTGTTTGGTTTGCGGGCGATTTTTTGTTGCTGCGCTTAGTTTGTATCGGGTTCGCCCGTTTGTTTTCTTTTATATATTCTTTTACTTACCAAAAAAAAAAAAAAAAAGAAGTGGATGTATAATGATGTTTCAATTAAGGATTAATTCGAAACGAGTCAATTTTGATAAAGGGTCAATTTGAGATTGATTGAATTATCAAACTTGGTTTGCTTGATTGTTAAACAGAACACCAGATAAGATGGAAAAGAGTCGTATGAGAAAAAGATGTATATGTGAAAAAGAAATTCACACACAAGTATATAATGTTGTGTGGTTATGAGAAGGAGTGGAGATAAACTGAACTTTGTTAAAACTGAAAGCTGTAGGAAAAATATGAAGAAAATCTTAGAAAACTGAAGATAAATTTGAAAAATGCATTCCTACTTCATTTGATTCATGTACAGCCTCTTTATATATCTACTAGTACACAAAACCATACCTTAATTAATGACAACATAACTTGCATTACAAGTAGCAAAAAATATGGTTTATCACTCATTTGATGTACCAAAGCTCAACTACTATGGCAGAGCACAGCTGCTGTACATTAGCAAAAAATAAAAGGCAACAATAACCTCAACCATCCTAACACTCCTCCTTTGAGGTTATAGCCACAACACCAAGTTTCATTCTAAGATATTCAAATTTAGATTTTGGAAGAGCCTTAGTTAGAATATCAGCCACTTGAGTATCAGAACTGCAGTGTTGCAAGCTTATTTCCCCCAATTTCTCAGCTTCTCGGATGGCATGAAACTTTACATTTATATGCTTAGTTTTTCCATGTTGCACTGGATTTTTGCTTATAGCAATTGCAGACTTATTGTCTACAAATAAGACAACACTTTTGACTTGTAGCTTACCTAAATCAGAAAGAATTTTTCTAATCCAGATAGCTTGATTTGCAGCATTTGCTGCAGCTATATACTCAGCTTCTGCTGTGGACTGAGCTACCACATCCTGCTTTTTTGAATTCCAGCTGAAGACAGCTCCTCCAAATGAAAGACAGTAACCTGAAGTGCTCTTGTAATCATCAAGACTGCCAGCCCAATCGCTGTCCGAAAAAACAATTAATTCATCACCTTGCTGCTTAGAGAACCATAGGCCATAGTCGGTTGTACCCTTTATGTACCTTAACACTCTCTTCGCAGCACACCAATGAGTTTGACTGGGAGATTGCATGAACCTTGATAACAGTGAAGTTGCGAACATGATATCTGGCCTGCTTGAAGATAAATACAGCAAACTTCCTATAAGCCTTCTATAAGTTGTAGCATCAACTTTATCTTCTTTATCATCTTTTCTCAGCTTTTCATTTGCAATTAGAGGCGTAGTTACTTCCTTGCATTCGGACATATGAAATCTTTTCAATAACTCATAAGCATACTTCCTTTGTGATACAAAAATTCCATGCTTCAGCTGATCAATTTCCAACCCAAGAAAATAACTCATTTCACCAAGATTTGACATTTCAAACTCCTGCTGCATACTCCTTTTAAACTTCTCAATTTCAGTTTTGTCTCCTCCTGTCACAAGAAGATCATCAACATACAAGGAGACAATCAACTCATTTTCATTTTTCCTTTTCTTTATATATAGAGTAGGTTCATTTTGGCTGCACACAAAGCCTTGGTTCAGCAAATAAGAATGCATTCTGCTGTACCAGGCCTTTGGTGCCTGCTTCAAGCCATATAAGGCTTTATGTAGCTTGTAAACACAAGCTTCTTTTCCTGGAACTGAGAACCCTTCAGGTTGATCAATGTAAATGTTTTCTTCTAATGTACCATTCAAGAAGGCTGACCTCACATCAAGATGAAAAATTTGCCAATTATGCTTAGCAGCCAAAGCAATCAAAAGCCTAATAGTATCTAACCTGGCAACTGGAGCAAAGGTGTCAAAGAAGTCAATTCCAGGTTGCTGCATATAGCCTTTTACAAATAACCTGGCCTTATGCTTATTAATAGAGCCATTAGGATTTAATTTAGTTCTATAAATCCATTTAACTCCAATAGGCTTCACATTTTCAGGTCTTGCAACTAGGCTCCATGTTTTATTTTTATTGATCATACCTATTTCTTCTTTCATAGCAACCAGCCACTCCTCTTTTCCAGCAGCTTCTTCAAAATTTTCTGGATCTTTAATAGCTAGATTACACCTACTATAAACATCTTGCAGGGTTCTGATTCTGTTGGCTGGTACTTCTTCAACATCAGTTTCAGCATCACTTTCAGGCAGTGCATAAATCTTCTGTACATTAGATGAACTGCTTTCAGTTTCAGGGCTGTTTTCCCAATTCCAAGTTCCTAATTCATCAAATTTCACATTTCTGCTAACCATAATCCTATTAGTAACAGGATTATAAATCCTGTAACCTTTAGACACGGAGCTGTAACCAATAAACACACCAACTTCAGCTTTTGCATCTAGCTTTTTTCTTTTTTCTTGAGGTACAAGTGCATAGCAAAGACATCCGAACACCTTAAGGTGATCAACAGCAGGTTTACAACCATACCAAGCTTCATGAGGAGTGACATTTTTGAGAGCTCTTGTAGGCAGCAAGTTTAGTAAATAAACAGCAGTATTTGCTGCCTCAGCCCACATGTACTTTGGCATTTCTTTTTCAATCAATAAACATCTTGACATATCCATAATAGATCTATTTTTCCTCTCACTAACTCCATTTTGTTGAGGAGTATAAGGAGAAGTAAGTTGATGAATAATGCCCTGCGAATTGCAAAACTCTGAAAAAGCATGAGAGGTATACTCTGAACCATTATCAGTTATGAGTATTTTAATGTTGCACTCTGATTGCTTTTCAACTTCAGTTTTGAATCTTTTAAACATATCAAGAACTTCTAATTTCTGTTTCAGAAAATAAATCCAGCAAAATCTTGTCAAGTCATCTATAAATATTAAGAAATACCTGTTTCCATTAAGAGATGGCACACTCATAGGTCCACACAAATCAGAGTGCACAAGCTGTAACTTTTTAGATGCCCTGGAATTGCTTTTGAAGAAGGGCAGCTTTGCTTGCTTTCCAAGCTGACACACTTTGCATATCTCTTCCTGATTGGTGATAGCAGGAAAATTAGTAATTACCTCTTCAGCATGCATATTTCTTAGACTGGTGCAACTAAAATGGCCTAGCCTTTTAT
>JAJEJH010000149.1:440308-455109 GCA_026122585.1 Anacardium occidentale | reverse complement strand
AATTGGATGTGTTTTGGTTGGCCATTTGTGCATTTTCCGAGCGGTGCTTTGTTGAAGAACCAGACGCACGACCGTGCGCCATTATGGCACGGCCGTGAGCCTGTGTTTCTCCAGATGCACGCCCGTGTGCACGACCCATGCACGGCCAGGAAATGTACATGCACGCCCGTGTGTCCGCATACGCACGCCCGTGCATAGGCAATTTCAGGGACAATGAATAGTAAATTCCAGTAGCTTGCACGACCAGGCGCACGACCAGTGCACGGTCCCGTGCGTCAGGGTGCACGCCCGTGCACATTTCATGCACGCCCGTGCATCAGCAGAATTTCAGAAAAATGTTATTTGAATGGGAAATTGAGCATGCGAATTCAGAATAAATATTTAATGGGTTCAGATAAGCATCAAATAAGCATGTAATGAGTTAATAAGCTGCATATGCATGTCATGGCATTACATGTAGCTTCAGAGAGGATCAGGGGATCTGAATTCAGCAGTATTCAGAACCCGATGTACGGGTGAGAGTATAGGGTGAATACGAGGGGGCATCTGTGGGAAGCAGCCTTCTGACACCAGTCAGAACGCTGAGCAGTGTTTTCAGATTCAGTTCCTGACACCAGTCAGATGATTCAGCAGCATTTCAGTTTCAGCTCTTTGACACCAGTCAGATCGTAGCAGTGCAGATATCAGATTCAGCTTTCTAGCCGGTAGCTAGAATGGTTAACCCACATGGCCAGGATGCCGAATCCCTGTATTACCCAGTCTGATCAGCACAGCAGGTACCCGAGGGTACAGAGAGAGGTATTCAGATGCATGCATCCAGTTTTCAGTTAGCATGACATGACATACACATCATGACATGCATCCATATAATAATAATAAATGAATGGGATACAGATAACAGTTTCCAGATTCCAGCAAGCGCATAGATGTATGATTAGGGCCGAGGCCAAGGTATGTGTTGTTTATGTGATTGTTGTGCTTGCTTGGGTATTGAGGGAAGTAAGGAGCGCTTACTGGGTGATCTTTATCACTCATCCCCCCTCATTCTTCCAGTTTTGCAGGTGTTCGTGCTGGGTTCGAGGAGCGGTTGGATCGAGGCTGACGGAGAAGGCATGCACACGCACCTCGATCAGTGTATATCAGTTTTGGACCTGTGTGGTCATTGTTGTACATGTTTCGTATCCAGATGTACAGTATATGTATATGATGTAGGCCAGTGGGCCCTTGTACAGAACAGTTGTATATTTCAGATGTATATATATATATATATATATGATGTATATTCAGATAAGCTTCCGCGTGTATAGAAATGTAAAGCATTGTACAGTTTCAGTTATTCTGTTTTCGTAGGATTCCCGTCGCGGGTACCCATATTTTCAGATGATTAATAAAAGCTCCCCAAATATTGTTATTATTCAGCACAGCAGGGGTACTCGTGGCGGCGGGTCCTACAAAAGCTACCATGGAAACTTCTTCTTTCTCTCACTAAAGCCATACATACACACATGCATGCTTCAAGAGTGGGAATTCATCAACCAAATCAACATGCAATGACATATAAGCATTCCAAACATTCATCAACATGCAAAGAATTCATCCATGGCAACAAAATTCACAAAACAAGCTGGGAAACGCAAGGGAAAGGTAAGAGAACACTTACCTCTCTCCATGCTTCGGAAGGCTTCCCTTTACACTAATCTATTTGCTCTCTAACCGGATTAGGGGCAACCGGCTGCTGGATTTCCTCTCTAGGAATGGGAGCTGCAAATGGAAGAGAGAAACTTTGGCTAAAGAGAAAACTTGGGTGAGAAAAATGACATAAAGCTCACGGCTCCAGTTAAATACTAGGCCACGCACGGGCGTGCATCAATGATGCACGGGCGTGCACAAGGGAAAATGAACTTAATTCATTTCCCGCGCATTCGTACGATCGGATCCTTTCGAAAGGATTCGTACGAAGGCCACACACTCTGAAAACTTACCAACTCACCCCTGAACTCTACTAGACTCCCTATCTCTCACTGAATCTCATTTCTAACCCCGAAACTCTAACCGAAAAGGCTTTCGGAAACTAGGATGCTACATACCCAAGGGTAGAGATAGGAGATGCTTACTGAGTGACTTGTCACTCATCCCCCGTGGTTTCCCTTTTTGCAGGTTGGTGTTTCGGGGAGCTGAGCTTGGTGCACGAGAGATGGCTGGTGTGTAGGATATGGCTTCAGCGGGTTTTCACCCGAGTTTTCAGTTATGTATGTATATATGTTCAGTTTTCAGTAGATAGCATGTTTGTGGCTCACATGCTTTAGTTTGCTCATGCATTCAGATGTACAGTATCTTTTATGTTTTCAGATATGATTATTATTTTATAAATATGAGTTTTTATTCAGGATACTGTACAGTGGGTTTCAGTTCCCATCACAGATTTATTAAATTCGCTTCCGCATATTTTCAGTTAGCAGTAAGAGTAATATCCACTGCTATATATTAGATATATTTTATATAAAAAAAAAATGGTCTACAGTAATATATAGCAGACGGAGTGTTACACAATGACACTTGCATAAAATTCCAATACAAGATAAGTTGTTGAGCTTCTCATGAGATGAATTTTAGGTTTACGGGTGCCTTGCCTTCATCTTATTGTCCTCAACCTTTTACTTGGTTGGGGTCCCCAAACACCTCTATCCTGAACTTAGAATGTCGCAATACTTCATTTGTGCTCTCATGATATCGACCTCACATATAAGCGAGCTGGATAAAGAAAGGGCTACACTCCTATGCACCATTTATGATAAGGTCCCAATAAATGATTGGAATATCTTACATTTAATGATTAAACATGTTGCTACTAATGATCACATAACACCTTTTTTCCTAATTTGATTATGGGTCCATGTGTTCAAGTAGGTATTACATATGCTATAGATAAACGTCAAATCAAAGTTGGCCTAAAGTTGAGCAAACTAATGATGGCCCATATCCTGTGCAAGCCAAGCATTGAAAGGTCATCCACAGACAAACTATCATCCTCTTCAGCACCCCTGTGCTCAAGCCATCATTTGCAGATCTCATCATGAATATGCAGTCACATTTCAATACCCTCAAGTTAGAGGTTCAGTTGTGTAGACAATAACACGATGAGTTCCAAAGAAATCAAGAGCACATCCTTATTTGATGTACCTAAACCATATAAATCTTAGTTTTAACTTTATTTTCCCTTACCCTTAACTTATCATCGACAGTGTCCTAATAGAGAATGAGAGATATGCAAAAGAAATAAAGTTAAAACAAATGCCACGTGAGGCTCTTCACTTTTGTGCCTCAGTTTCTAGCATCGGTCATGATTTTTCGTCTCAGGCAAACTTTTTTAGCTGAAAATCATGCAATAATCTTGCAAAACTCAACAAATGTCATGTGATCCTGAATTTATTCAAATCAAGGGCAAAATTGTAAAGTTTTACCTGAAATAATATGATATTACACCTAAATTGCGTCTTTGCCTAACATTCATCATAACCCCTAACCAGCGAATTGCTACTCCTGGCAATAAGAGCAAAAACTTACAGGAAAAAAGAAGAATAAAAACAAAACAAAAAAATGAAACGAAATTATAATCAAACTAACACACTCACTAACTACCTAAACCATTTTTATATATTGTTACAATTGCATTTAACGCATGCAAACATATCTTTAAACTCTTAAGTGGCCTTAGTAGACGAGTTATAGTCTCGTGAAGGTTTCTAACGATGCTACCCATAAACATCTTGTCAAAACAAACAAAAAAAACATAACAAAACAAAACAAAATGAAATAACAAACCAAATTGAATTCAACTTAACCATATCTTTCTGATGAATTTCAACAGCATATTACTTACCAACATTGCCCCGATTTAGAACCATTTTGAAAATGTCACACTACTACTTTATCGACTCCCAACATTCAATGCATTCGCCAACCCAAGACCCATCCCTCAAAACGATTCATGCACAATTCACAAATACAAATTACTCATAAACCAATTTTTTTCTAACATTTTCATTATCTGTTGCTCAACTTTTTTCATCTACATTGTCTCGACTACCTAAGTTCTTAAGATTCATTCTCATTATTTTTTTGAAATTTTCAAGGGCTTTATTTAATTTTTCCTAAGTTATCAACTCATCTTTTTACATGAATGCTAGCACTTATGATGTCATCACCTGATTGCTCAGTAAGTTATAAGCTTAAAGTGTTTTGCATACTCATATTCTTTGTCGCAATTCAGCATAAAGGTCACTCACACTAGACATGCTAACCCTTGACTTAATACGCTCCTAAAACATTTAAATAATTACTTTTTTTCATTACCCTTTTTTTGTTTTTTTTTTCATTAAACTGACCATAGATCCCGAGAACCTCGTTTGTTTACACAATGTAACTTCTACTCTTGCTTCAGACAATGTTCCAACCAAATTGAACCAAAATAAACAAAAAAAAAAGTCACTTGCATTCATGAAAACACTACTACATTTCTTAAGTCTGAATTTCCAATCTTTCTTACCTCATATCCAAGAGTCTCAATATTGCAATAAGATATTCTCCATGTTTTTTACTGAGGCAATATCGACTTGCTTTGCACTGAAAATTCGTCTCAATTTATTCTAATCATCAATTCATTAAGCTGAATCAACCACAAGAATAAAAAAAACATAAAAAAAAAAAAATTCAACTCACACAAAAACAAGAAAAGTAAAATAAAAATCAACCAAGTCTTAGACCTATATATATACACGCACCCTTACTTGATGTACCTAAACCATAAAAATCCTAGACAATAAAAATACTAGGTTTAACTTTATTTTCCCTCACCCCAACTTATCATCGATAGTGTCTTAATGGAGAATAAGAGTTATACAAAATAATAATAATAATAATAATAAATAAATAAATAAAAGAAAACTAAAACAACTTATTTATTTATGTTGAAATGTAGTAAGGTGTTGTGTTCACATCACTTGTCTCACAATTCAAAACATAGTGAACCACTACATAAATCTAGGATTATATGTCATCAAAACAATTTAATTAACACATCAAGTCAACATTACATCATATAAGAAAAAAATAATACAAAAAATATATATATCCTAACACACAATTTGTATCCTAGACAATGAGATAAATAAAATAAATAAAACATAAGGTAAACTCAAAAGAAAAACAACCATAAATCAAAAAGTGGTTGAAAAGTCATCATCATCATCCTCCTCTTGCTCATCATCTACTAGCTCAGTTGGTTGAGAAGATGGCTTGTAAAAAGAAGGGGTCAAGCTTGTGTCAATGCCCAACTTCTCACTTATGAGGCGTTGCATTATGTACATTGTCTCTCGATTTCTTTGGAACTCATCATGTTCTTATCGACACACCTGAACCTTCAACTTAAGGGCATCAAAATAGGACTACATAGTCATGATAGGATTTGTGGACGATGGCTCGAGCAAAAGAGGTGCTTAAAGAGGACGATGGCCTGTCTCTAGATGGCCTCTCTCTATATGGTCTACTCAACTTCGAGCCAACTTTGATTCGGCTCAATTGTAATATATATCACATTTGCTTGAACAAATAAACTCATAATCAAATTAGGATAAAAATTTGTTATGAGATCGTTAGTAACAGCATGTTTAACCATCGAATGTATAATGTTCCCAATATTCATTAACACCATTTCGTAAATGACGTATAAGAGTGCAACCCTTTCCTTATCCAACTTGCTTACATGTGAGATCAGCATCAAGCAACCACAAATGAAGTACTATCATATTATGAGTTCGAGATAGAGGTATTTGGATTTGAAGTGCTTAACAGCCCCATACTTGTATGTCTATTGAGCATTAGGTTTAGTAAACTTGTGCAATATTTGGTTTGGTGTCAGTTGGTTTGTGCATTGACAGTAGACGAGATAACTTTTCTCTTGCACCTAATAGTCGTTATTGATTGTGTACACGTCAAAAGCAATTGTCCTCCCACAGACTTTTACTTTGTTGTGCACTGCCTCAATGATATTTGCATAAAATTCCATTACAAGAGAAGCTACTGCACCTTCAAGCTCCTTTGAAAATATTTCTAAATCATGGTTAGTATTACATTTGTGATGTCTGGGTATCCACCTTCTTCAAAAAAAGGCCAAAGGACATTTTCCCACCCATAATTTGAGACTGGGACAAATTCCCACCCGCTTAAGTTTAAAAGGCCAAAGTCCCACCCATCACCTATTTTTTTAATTAAAATTACTAAATTACCCTTTTAAAAATTAAAAATTTATAATAAAAATATAAAATAATTTTTAAATAATAAAAAAATTAAAAAAAATTTGGAAATTAAAAAACTTAGAAGCCACCGCCGCAGGCACCGGCGACAGTGGGCGGCGGTGGCGGCCCATAATAGAACCAGGTGGCCATTTCCGGCCACCTGGTTCCAGGGGAGGCCAGATCTGGCCTCCCCGTTCGGTGGAGGCGGCCAAATCAACCGCCTCCAATTTCGGAGGAGGCGGCCAGATTTGGCCGCCTCCGCCCGAAATAAAGGTCAGAAACGGCCAGTGGGGCCAAGGCCGGCCCTTTACGATCGTTTCCGGCCTTTATTTCGGTCGGAGGAGGCCAGATCTGGCCGCCTCCTCCGAAACTGGAGGCGGTCGATTTGGCCTCCTCCACCGAACGAGGAGGCCAGATCTGGCCTCCCCTGAAACCAGGTGGCCGGAAATGGCCACCTGGTTCTATTATGGGCCGCCACCGCCGCTGGTGCCGGCGGCGGTGGCTGCTGTTTGAATTTCCAAAATTTTTAAAATTTGCTGTTTGAATTTCCAAATTTTTTTAATATTTTTTTTAATTTTTTATATTATTTAAAAATTATTTTATATTTTTATTATAAATTTTTAATTTTTAAAAGGGTAATTTAGTAATTTTAATGAAAAAATAATAAAAAAATTGGTGAGGGGTGGGAATTCGGGCTTTTAAACTTAAGCGGGTGGGAATTTGTCCCAGCCTCAAACTATGGGTGGGAAAATGTCCTTTGGCCTCAAAAAAAATAAAAGTTGTGTTCCTTGATAAAGGTTTTATTAAGATGGCTTGCTTTTTCGAATCATTGTTGAGCTTCTCGTCAGATGAATTTTGGGTCTAAGGGTGTCTCGCCTCCATCTTGTTGTCCTTGATTTTTCTTGGTTGTAGGTTGCTTTCCTTTTGATGTGGCGTGTGAGCCCAACATGATGATGATAATCGATAACATATATAGACCTACAACACAAGAAAAGGAATAAAAAAACAAGAAAAAAAAACACAAAGAAATTAGTATAACAAATAAGACAATTATGCCCAAATTGTAACTTTATCAATATTCCACATTGTGCCCAAAAACATTTTATCATATAATGCAAGCATAAGGTAGACAAAAATTACAATAGATGAATGAGTTGTTCATGGAAGCATGTTATCAAATACATGGTGCGCATGCGTGGTGGGGAAAATCATAATTCAATCAGGCATCAAGGGTCATCTACACAAATTAGTAGTGCTTAACAATAAAAATTTACAATTCTAAATCATGCTCAATACTCACTGAAATAGCAAAATCAACAAAAATAAAAAAACAAAATGATAGGATCACAAGATTCAATTGATAAAAAGTGCCCAACCCCCTAACTTACGATCTTACGGGATTCCCCATTCAAGAAAAAATGAAGTTGAAAAACTGGTAGGGAAAATATTGTTTTGGTCATTACAATATGATCACATTATGCTCATGAAAATTTCTTACTAGACTACGCATACCTAGTTTTTATAAAATTAAAAAGTAATTAATGTATGGCCACATAAATATTCCAACACCGCAATCTTAAATAGCTTTTTAATTAGAACAAAATTTAGAACTAGTGAATGCAAAATAATAGCTGCTAGAAAAAAATTTTATGTGTTCTAATATTAATTATAAATTTGATTTAATGAAAATTAGGAAATTGAAAAATCTAATGAAAGTTTGCAAATGGACTAAATGTGATCAACAAAGCTAACCCAATATACATGATTGGTTATTAAATCCTTGATGGAAGCGTCCCATAAATATTTTATATTAACTAAGTCCTCTCTCCAAGACCCTAACACAACAGCTTTACCCATAGAAAACCACCACTGAAGGTTCCATGAGAGAAAATTAGATAATGCATTAGGAGATTTTCAGCAGCTTTATGGATTCAAAAGCATGACTCTTCAAGTTTTGTAATAACCCTACTTTAATTTTGTACTTAATTATTCATTATTATATACCCTATGCATGAATACAATTAAATTGCATATTAATATGACAGTAGTTACCAAAATGGCTTCGATTTCTTCGTTGGATACCGGGGTTCGTTCTGGCTGAAGAGAAGCTTTTCCTCCAACAGATGCAACCGCCTTTGAACTTGAGAATGAAGTGAAAAAAGCATCAACAGATGAAGATGCTGATTGGGACTGAGTTGCAGAACCTGGAAAGAAAATAATAAAACGCCCTGAAAAATATGACATAATTTCCCAAAGAGGCATAAATAATATAATTTACAAGTGCCAGAATCCAGCTGAATAATCCATCATACAACAATATTTGATTTCATTAAATAAAAAAAAAATTACATTTCGAATCAAATTGCTGACTGATTTCTAGGTTTTGGAGAAAAACAACGCACGATTGATGAAAAACATTGAAGCCAGACAATAACGGATAAAAAAATTACCGGAAGGTTTATGGCGTCGTTGAGGGAACTTGATGCGGTGGATTTTCTTCCAAGCCTCGGCTCCACCTATCGCTCTGTGTCACAGCCAAATAGCAAAAAATTTCCCGAGGTTGAGGAGGACGACTGACAATTGCCGTTTAGAAGTGAAACAACGACGTCGTGTGAATAAACAATCGGTGACCAACCAAAACGATACCGTATAACGAAAATTGCATTGCATTCTAACATCATGTACGTGGCCCATTTCCAATTTGTTGGAATTGCGTGTCTTTCTTATGGGTCAGGCTTAGTTAGGGGATATGAAAGCCCAACCAAGGGCCCATTAATTATTTTCTGCTTAGGCTAGAGCTGGATTTAATTCGATCTAAACTTAAATAAAATCTAGCTTGAGATGACTATAAATTCAAAAGAGTCAATATCAATATAAAATTTGAAAAAGTAAATTCAAACATAACACAATGTGCAGGTGACAGAGTTGTGGCAGCTCAAATCCCCTAATTTTGGCATAACTTGTAATTAGGATTAAATACGAACTGAATTACGTCTGAATCTATTAAAACTCATGTAATGAAAAGTAAACCGAAACAAAAGTTTGACTCTTCAGGCTACAACTATTCACACATCATAATATTATTTTAATAATATTTATATTTTAATTTTAAAATAATATTATTTTATTATTTGTATAAAATGATATGATTTCATTCTTAAATACGAATTAGGAAATTTCGTCTGACCCAGTAAAAGGTTTAAGTGATTAAAGATGACAAAAAATGTCTGATAATCAATTGACGATTTTGAAGTAACCCTGTTGAGTTCCAAGTCAAACCGCGTGATTTGAAAAAAGATGAAATCAATTTCTATTTTCAAGACCAAGTCAGGTGCTCTCCAACGGGCTTTAGAGTCAAAAAGTATGCTTCACGCACTTTTGAAGATTCCATCAGCCTTGCCTTTATAATTTCCTCTTGACTATAAAATATATTCAATGACCACAAATAAGATTATATTTGAATTAATTTAATTTATAATTAAATTTAGAGAAAATTAACGTAAAATCGAATTCAAATTCAACTTTTATAAACTTGAAATGAACTTGTCATTTGCAAGTTTGAATCGAACTCAAGCTTAAAATCGAATTCAAGTTCATAACAAGTTTGAATTCGAGTTTTTTACAAATTTGACTCATAAAACTCGTATATCGATAAAAAATAACATCTATATATCAAAATCATATTGTTTTAAGCATTTTAGATACCTAACAAGTCAAATTTCGAACTCAACTCATTTCAAGCAAACCATACTTGAGTTTAAAAGAGTTGAACTCGAATTCAAACTCAAACTCGACTCTTATAGAGCCAAACTATACTTGAATTAAGCCGATTTTGAATTTGGTTCAACTCAAATTCAGTCTTAACCATAAAAGTCCCCACTAACCTTTTTACAAAGTTTCTATTAGATGTGACATATAATGGGCATATAAAATTTGAAAAATTAACGTGTTGCACATTAATAAATCATTGATTTTATCTACAATCACGCTAAGTGTTATTTAATTCGAATTAGATTCGATTATATTTAGGCAAAACTTGAATTACCAATTAGAAAGTTTTAAGTTTAAGTGTAAGATATGAATGAATGATTCGATTATATTTAGGAAAAATTTTTACTTACACCTCTAATATTTTTAAATTTATAATTTACTCTCAAATATATTATTATATAACATTTATATCCTTAATTTATTTATTTATTTTTAGTGTAATTATTATTTTTAAAACTACTAGAAACATATTTAAAAATAAAGTATATTAACATTTTACTAAGCTAATCGAATATTACCCAAAACCAATTCCCCATTTAAGAATTATTGATATTATATTCGAATCGAATTATAAACCAAATTGGAGCCACTCAAGCTTAAGCTTGACTTAACAATAAGCAAATTGAGTTGAGTCACAAAAAGCTGATGAAGGACTCTTGCGAACGACTCGGCTTGTTTACAGCTCTACATGTGACTCTAACACACAAGATCCCACTTTATAAGTACAAAGCTTAGTGTGAAAAGTTGAGGTTTTGTGACCAACTCTTAGAAAAATTCTGTTTTCTTTTTCAATGATTTACTCAATTCAATTCAATTCCTAAGTTTTTTTTAAACCTTTTGGAAATTTTGAGTATATGACCCAATTTAATAGGGTTAATGAGCAAGGACTTGGTCAATATGATGCTAACCACAGATAATTTAGCCAAGAAAAAGATGATAACATCTATTAAATTACCTAAAAGCCCTTTTATCAAATCGATATTGACCTTTTCAAAAATGGGTATTGTTGTCATTTGAGTGGATATCATTTTCCACATGAAATACTTCAAAACTGGACTTGAGTAACATGTATGATATAATATGGCTGGGTTAAGACTGGGAGATTGACTTGACGTCAAAATCAACTTGTAAAAAACGTTGCTGAAGTGATCAATACGGCACCCTAACTAGTCGTCTTAAACAGTAGGTATTTGTCTGTGTTGCACGCCTTTTCCTGCCCATCTCTTGGCGTCTTCTTCTTCTTGTCAGCTAATTCCTGCAACCCTCCAAGTTCCTATATATATGTCACTCTCCATTGAGATGCTCAATCACCTCTAGCTAGCTTGTCTTTCTGTATATTCCAATACCTCAAAATGCTGAGCTCTTTCTTGTCTCTCTTCGACAGAGATCACTTACCCAAGACTGCCAAGTTCATATACAGAGATGGCTTGAACTTGAACAAGAACAAGAACAAGAACAGCAAGCAGAAACTGAAGGATGCTGATTTTTGCTTTGTGAGTTCAAAGCCAGAGAGTGGCAGTGCTATCAGAGTAAAAGTTACCATGACAAAGAAAGAGGCAGCTCGTTTGTTGTCCAAGTGTAAAGAAGGAAGAGTCCTGGGATTCAAAGACGTGGCTGATGAGCTCGTTCAAATCCCAGTGAGTCGTATCAGTGTTGAGTCGAATCCTCGACCAAGTAGCCATGCAGTACTCAAGAGCATCCCCGAGTAATTTTTTTTTTTTTTAATTTCATAAATCAATCATCAGTAAATTCCTGTATTAGGGTTTTGAGATTTTGCTTCAAAGAGAGGTGGAATATTGCTTGTGTTATGGTTACCGGGCAATTCGTTCTTCTCCTCATATTCATGTCATGTTATTTTGGGTTTTAAGTCATAAGACTCTTAATCCAAATCCAATTATGATTTAAAGTAGAATTGCGTTAAACATATCCAATCCGATTTAAATTATGAATTTATTGATATCATATAATATGATTTGAATTAATAAGATTAAGAAGTAGGTGGTGTTGTGTCAAAACACAACCCATTTGATCCAATTGACCAGAAACAATATGTTTTGCACGTTTTCTTATCCATACATCTCTTGAATTGGTCCAATACATTATGTTTTAACACAGAACGACAAGACTCAAACACGAAATGACACTTACATAGGCATTGTCTTCAGACAATAATCTAAACATGAATCGATTTGTAAGTAGATTAACTCAAACATGACCCAAATTAGAATTTGTGTATAAAAATTCAATCATAACCTACTTTTTTACATGTCATATTGGTCAACCAATTGTGTTGAAAATTGTCAGCTTTAGCTCTAAGTTATGACTCGTTATAAATGAACGATAAGAAAAAACTATTTATGAAAAGTTACAGAAATATATATTTCACAAATGCCCCAAAGGCTTATTGGCGCTTAAGGTTTGTTGAAATAACAAATTTTCATTTGTTAAGTTTGAATTATTGAAAAAAAAAAATTACTCTCAAATTAAATAATATTTTATCTCTAAAATTTTATTAAATATTTTTTTACTTTAATTATATTAATTAGAATTACAAATAATAAAAAGTTTTGTTCCTATAAATATAGGTAGGGATGCACATGATAAATAATTGCATATTTGGGTTTATTAAACTATAATTTTTTAAAAATTTTATGAATTTTTTTAAGATTTAAAAAAGTTTAGAAGGTTTTTCTAATTTTAAAATGGTTTTTTTTAATTTAAAAAAAGTTTGAGAATAATTTTTAATTTTTACAATTTTTATATGCTCCTCGTAAATTTTAAAAATAATAATTACACTTTAAAATATAAAAGGTAAAAAAATATATATTGAAGTTATAAAATATTTTTAAAATATATAAGTAAATATGACAATTTTTAAAATAAAAACAAAAATTATTTATTTATTTTTAGTAAATTTAACAAAATACCCCAGATACATCCCTATCATAATATTTCGATAAAATGATAGATTAATCATAACAAAAGTAAATAGTTAATGTAAGGGTTACTAAGAAATCTACAATATTTTAAGGGGGTGTAAGAAAGACTAAACTTTATGACCAAATAATTTAATCAGAATACAATTTGGCACTCATCACTAGCCTTATACTAAAACCCTAAACTCTAAATGTCATTTTTTTCAAACTCAAAATCTCGAATCTAAAATCTCACAGTAATAGCACGAATTCAAGTGAAAAAGGCCATTAAATCTAGTAAGAAGATCAATATTTACTTGTTTTTATCATTAAGTATATGGATTGTTGTATCATTCGAAATATACACATGAATTTGAAATTTTGACCAAGCAAAGGAACTTTCATAACTTTAGTGTATGCGCTAAAATTTTTAGCTTGAAACACTTAAACTTCGATTTGGGCAAATAATTGCAAGATTTAGAACTATAAGGGGTTTAGTTTTTTTATAGCACTTTTCAAGGGTGAAGGTGCAAAATTTTAAAAGTAAATATTCTGAAATTTTTTTGGGGAGGTGGTGTAAGTATAAATTTAAGAATATACGAAACAAGTGAATTCGCACTAACATTTTAGGGGTGTGTTGAAAAAATTAAAGTTAAACATTACCCCCAATTTGGTGTGAATACTTTGTATTGAAACGCTAAGCATCAGCTGGGGGGTAATAGTAAGACTTTAAAACTTGTATAGAGGTAATTGATAGTTATAATTTTTGGGTGAATGAAATTGAGCAAATTTTAATGTTTTGTTGAATATGGTAATAGTGTTAACTTTTGGGATATATTTTTAAAGTCTAAATTTTGATTCGATTTGAAAATATATCCACCCAAAATGAATTATTTTTTAAATTAAATCAAATCAAATAATAATTTTTATGATTCGATTTATTTTTAAAATTTAATTCGAACTAAATAGAGTCACGTACACTCATACAATTTGTGTCCGTATTTATACTTATTCATAGTACATGTAGATGAAGGTGGACTGGCTGTCCAAAGTTCACACCAGCTGACACAGCCAATGCCAAACCAGAAATGATTCAACTCTCAAATTTATGAGCCTGAAATTTGGACCCATTTCACTCTTATCTACATCTGATTTTGCATATGATTTGATTCTCAAGAACCCATTTGATTCTTATCGTTGAAAATCAGAGTGATTTTTCATAATTTCATCAGAGAAAAACAGAGATAAAAAGGTGTATATGCTTTTGCTGGAATCATCATCATCCAAATAAAAAACCAGAGGACAGGAAAGACGAAGATGACGAAAACCTCAAAGGAGAAGAAGGGGGTCTCAGATATACCAAATTGAAACCTGAGGGAAAAAAAAAATTAGGAAGAAGATTTAAGTTTCAGTTTCATGTATCCATGTCAAGAACTTCAGGTTCCTCCATTACACTTTCCAAAGAAGGTTTCCACGCTTCAACTTTCCCTGATCTTTCTCTCCCGATTTCCGCCAAAACATCCTCCAATCTTTTCCCTTCATTGCTTTTCAGCTGAATCATCAACCACTCCAACTCCTCCTTCGTCAGAACTATCTTCAACTTCAAACAACCACCACCGCCGCTGCCGCCTTCTTTAACAAAATCCACACTCTCTTTCACAAGCCCTTCTGTTCCCTCTTCTCGTCGCTGTTGCTTCGCCTCTTCCTCCCGCCTTTCATGGCCTCTCCGCAAGCAATTTCCCATCAGAAGCGAAATAAAAGAATTATGCGAGGAAAGAGAAGAAGAAGCTTTTCAGAGGCTTGGGATTGCATGTGAGGTCAC